>JAJEJO010000590.1:845897-886541 GCA_020662805.1 Glaucomys volans | reverse complement strand
CGGGGCCCCGCGGCGCGCGCGGGCCCAGGAGGGGACGTCCCGCGGCGGCGCGGGGCGGGCGCGGAGCTTCGGGGTGCGCGCCGGCCGCCGACCCCAGGGGCGGGCGGGACCCCCACGGCGGCTGGGGGACGGGCGCGCCGGGCACCTGCCGCCCGCGCGGGGCTCTCACCTCGTCGGTTCATGGGCCGAACCCGCACCGCCACTTTCACTTTGGAGTCGCCCATCCTGCAGCCGCCGGGGCTCTCGCTCGGCTTCCGTCTGCCGCGGCCACCGGGCAACTCTTCGGGGCTGACCCGGCGGGAGGGGGCCGCGGGGGCGGGGCCTAGGGCGGGGCGGGGCCGGGGGCGGGGCCGCGCGAGCCTGGCGCGCCCCG
The DNA here is from genome assembly GCA_020662805.1 of Glaucomys volans. Classification (NCBI taxonomy): domain Eukaryota; kingdom Metazoa; phylum Chordata; class Mammalia; order Rodentia; family Sciuridae; genus Glaucomys; species Glaucomys volans. The sequence goes on along the minus strand of JAJEJO010000590.1, from coordinate 886,168 downwards.
CGGCATGATGGGACCTGTAGTGCCTGCGGGCGGGGCGGGAAAGCTCCCGCGCGTGGGTCGCTGGAGCCAGTCAGCCGTGGGGCTTCTGTGAATGCGCTCCCTTTCTACAGCGTGCTTCTGCTCGCAGTTAGTATTGGGACGTGGGCTGTCGATGAACCAGTCCCTCTCCTGAAAAGGAGCGGCCGAACCTCTTCCTGCATGCGCCTTGCACCTTGGCTTAGAGGAGCTCCTCTGCTTGGACTGCCTCCTGGCCTCCTTTGCAGAACTCCTCTTGTTGAGTACTACTCTCCTTCGATCCGCAAGTTATGGCTCTCCTTCCATTCAAGGCCTTGACCCTGGTTCTTGAGCCTTCCTCCTACTGAGACCTTGATCAGTGGAAGCAATCTAAGTTCAAATTTCCCAATTGTGTGACCTTGGGCAAGATATTCTACTGCTCATTGGTTGACTTCTCATACGTAAAATGGAGACAATAGAAGTACCTACTAAAATAGGCACATTTAAGGCCATATAGTTTACTTAGGTGTGTAACCTAGCCTATAGTATAGACCTGAACACTTACTGCATGAATGGATCAATGAAGCCAAACTTTAGCTCTTTATTTGCCCATGCAGAGATTCACTGGTGGCCTATGGGCCAGATCTAGCCTACAAACATGTCTTTTGGCCCATCGTTATTGGGGGACACATAAAAATCAGATTTGAGCATGTAGTACTGGGCCCACATTATATACTGGAGGGTTGAGATTGAATAACAGCAACCAAGTTTATGTGAGGCAAGTGCCCCAGTTCACCATAGCTCCCTCCAGTTGGCCTCACCACTCATTCCAGGATCCCACAGGGTTGTGATAACTTCTTAGGTGTGTTTAAATGAGAGTACATTGCTCAACTATTTTGCGGGTGAGTAAATACAGAAAGCTTATTTCTGTATTTACAACAACCTGTTGTTGAAAGATCTTCAATACAAGCAGAGCCATTATAAAAGTTAAAAACACTTGTAAAAGAGAAGAAATTTTGAGCCAGGTATGGTGGCACACATCTGTAATCCCAGCTACTCAGAAGGCTGAGCCTAGAAGATCACAAATTCAAGGCTAGCCTTGGCAACTTAGGGAGGGAGACCCCATTTCAAAATTTTACAAATAAATAAATAAAGCTGGGGATTTAGTTCAGTGGTAGTGCCTCTGCATTCAATCCTTAATAGAAATTCTGGCCACGATGCAGCATGGATGGATCTTGAAGACGCCATGCTACCTGAAATGGGCCAAGGATATATGATGGGTGATTCCATTCACATGAGGTCCCTAGAATAGTCAGATTCATAGAGACACAAAGCAAAATAGGCATTGCCAGGATTTAGGGGAAGGGAAATGTGGAGTTGGTATTTGATGGGTGTCAGATGTCAACTTGGGAAGATGAAAAAGTTGGGGAAGTGGATGGTGGTAATGATTGACAATATGGATGTACTTATTGCTACTAAACTCTGCAGTTAGGAGTGGTTAAGAGTTTAGGGGTATAGCTCAGTGGCAGAGTGCTTGCTCAGCATAGGTGAAGTGCTGAAAGGCCCTCTTTAAAGAAAGGAAATTTGTTTCTTAGGGACACCTCCTCTGAGCTGAAGGAGTGCCTTCTCAGCTGAGCAGAAATAGGTTTAGTGAAGCAGGCCCCTTGATTTTTCACAACCCAATAAACTAAACAATAGTGTCAAGAAAATCTATTTAGGATTGCCAGGGCCAGGTGTGCAGCTCAGTGGTAGAGTGCTTGCCTAATATGGGCAAGGCCCTGGTTTCCGTCCCTAGCACCAGAGAAAAATTTAAAAAACAAATTAATTTTAAAAATTATAAAATTGCCAACTTTTTAATTTTACCAAGTAAATTCTTTCTTCTTTCCACCTTTTTTATTGGTGCATTGTAGTTGTACACAGTGATAGGATTTGTTGTCACATATTGGTACATGTACACTTCCCCAGCACTTCCCCCCTCACAATCCTCTTTTTAAAAATGTGCACAATTGCTATCTATTATCTCTATAATTCCTTTTTTTTAAAAAGTAAAAAAGGGCATCTTTTAGTGCATATGGAGGTCCTTTGGCTTGATGAAGAAACCTCACTCTTGTCCTCTTGCTCTTACTGAGTGTTGAAGAATCTTTTGCCGTGGCCCCAGGACCAGAGTTGGGCAGTCTGTTGTTAAAACATATTTGCTAATTACTACTCCCCACTTTCTGGCTCTAACAAATAAGGTTGGAAATATGCTAAGTTCCATTTTCGCTTATGTCTTTTACAACCCATCGAGTTTTGTTTTGAAATGGCATATCCTGGTGCCAGTTTGAATCTAGCATTTTAAACAGAGACAAAGTGGGCAGAAAAAGAAAAGGCTGTGCAGTTTCTATGGGAACATTGTATTGAAGCTGAAACTTTAGAGAGGAGAAAGCCCCTAAGGAGCTGGGAGAGTGGGGGATACAATGGCCAAGAGGTGAGGACTTTCTCTAAAGTTCCAAACCCCTTCTAAATAGGTCTGGAAACATTTGACTAGAAGACGGTAGTAGCTTTCCTAGGACCAGTAGGGAAAAACCCTGTGGGGTAGTCTCCCTTTCCACTTGGTACTGCCCTGCCTCCTTCAGCTTCTGCAGCGAAAGTAAAGAAAGGATTCTTGGAGCCGTGGAAAATCTTCCAGCACCAGGTGAGAGAGAAGGGCCTGTGCTGCAAGTGGCCACCTGCAGCCCTTGCATCAGGGGCGTCCACGCCCAGCGAAACGGAGAACTGCCAGGTCAGCACACAGCCAGCCCGAGCTTGGCAGTCTGCAAGGAGCAGCGTGAGTCCTGGTTTCTCTCTTGTCAATTGTTAGAGGAAAAAGAAAAAGAAGGAGCCAGTAAGGCCCTCCCTCTTGTTTTGTAAATCAGCGGCTACATAGCTGTGTAGAGCTGTCAGATATTAGCTATTAGCTGTGTCTAGAAGGAGTTTCTCACTTTTTTTTTTTTACCCTGACATTTTCAAATCTACTCATTTTGAAACTCCTCGTTTACTTTTGTGGCATTGATCCACCCACTCAACAGCTCTGATGGTCTCTTTGGAGGCAAAGGAAGACATGGTGCCCTATCTTTTTACACTCTTCACTTAACCTGACGATGGCAGCTAACGTGCACTGAGCACCTATTACGCGCCAGACACCATCCTAGGCACTTTTCATGTATGACCCCATTCAATCCTCATACCAACCGCGAAGCAGTTGCTGCTGTTTCCCCTATTTTACAGCTTATTCAAGGGGCAGTTGACTCCAGGAACTGCTGTCCTGCTGATCTGACCTCCCCACCCTCCAATGCCGCTGCACAGTGGACATGGGCACATGCAGGTTATTCAGGCACAGGACTATGAAAGACCTACTGTTCACCATGCTACCTTCAAAATAGACTCTAAAACCCCCTTATTGGAAAAAGTAGAACAGTATGCTAAGTTCCAGGGGGTTTTTTTGGTTGGTTGGTTTTTGGTCTTTAAAAAGGAAGATGGATGAAAGAATTGCTTCCTCGAGACAATCTTCCCTTTAACTTCTCTCTAACCTAGATCAGGGTTTAAGGGTTTATCTGCTCCCCTGGGACTTTTTTTTTTTTTTTTTTTTTTTTTTTCCATTTTGGTACTGGAGATTGAACCCAGGGACACTTTACCACATCTCCAGCCTGAATGATATGGTTACCTACCTGTCCTTCCGCCCCACCACCAAAGTTCCTCCCATGACCTGGCCCTGCTCCAGGCCCACCAAAAGAACCCACTGAAAGTAACTAACTCCTCCCATGGCCTGACTCTGCTAGGGCTGTATACAGCCCAGAAGCTCGGGGCCAGCAGCCATTTTACCCCTGAAAATGAGCCACATCAGGCATTTGACCTATTGACTCCGGTACCGAATAAAGGAAAAGCTTGCTGATCCAAGGTCTGCTCCCCACCATCATTTGTGCACCATGTGCCTACACAGCCCCCACCCCGCACCCATTTTTTAAATATTTTATTTAGAGACAGGATCTCACTGAGTCACTTAGAGCCTCAATAAGTTGCTGAGGCTGGCTTTGAACTAGAGATCCTCCTGCCTCAGTCTCCCAGCCGCTGGATTACAGGTGAGTGCCACCGTGTCCAGCTTGTTTTCTCTTTTTATGCCTTTATTTGATTTATTTTTATGTGGGGCTGAGGAGGACACTCAGGGCCTCACATGTGCTAGGCAAGCACTCTACCAGAGCCATGACCCCAGTCCTAGCTTTCCCAGTTTTAATCGTCTCTTCATCTGTCCCCGTCTTTCCGTGAGGTCTTTGAGCCCAGGAAAGTGTCTTTAAGTCTCCCCATCTCCACACCCACCCAGTACAGTGCCTGGCACTTACCAGGCCCTCAATGCATCTGGGGGAATGAAAATTTGAACGAGGCAGTGTCACCATTAACCTCAGTCACAGTAAATGGCTCGCTGATGTCAAGTCACACAGCCGTAAGTGGCAGAGTTAGGATACAAGCATGAATATGTTTGATTCCAAAAATCTATGCCTTCTCCACGAAGAAGGCCGCCTCCGAATGTCTCCCTACCTTTCGTGTTTGTGTTCTTTCCTACACTCCGAGTCCTGGTGGGAGCCCAGACCTCGCTCTTAGTGGTCACTGCTGCCCAGCTGCTGTCGACAGAGTGTCCGCTGCACCAGGCGTGTGCTCAGCACTCCGCACGCTTGGGCTCACTTAATTCTCACCACAATCCCAAGAGGTGGAGACGCAGTGAGGCACATTAACCTGCACCCAGGCCTGGGTGAAAGGGACCTGAATGTCCATTCCAGGGTGCCCTGTGTGCCCAGGCTGTCTGACCATCTCCACTGCTCCGCCCACCTCTTCCTGTGGCCTCTGGTGCTCTGCTGGGGCCACAGCCTGTGCTGACACTCCTTGTCAACCACCTGCTGGCAGGGCTACCCCTGGGCTTTGCTCCCCTAGGAAACCACCCACAGTAACTGTCATCCGTAACCTCTGCCTCTTCCCCACCGCCTCCTATGCCCAAGTGCCACCTTGCTGCACTTAACCTTCCGTTCCTCGCCTTACGCCCATGCTTATCTGGGTGTCTTCCATCTCCAGCCTCAACCTCCCTCTTGACTGTGTTGTTTACACCACTCAAGTCCTGTGACTCCTTGAACCACGGTATGTGTCAGCTTCCCGCCTCTGTAACAAGTAGCTGAGACGATCAGCTTGTAAGGAGGGGAGGTTTACTTGGGCTCATGGTTTCAGAGGTTACAAGCTGTGGTCACTTGGGACTGCTGCTTTGGGTGTATGATGACATGGTACCTCATGGTGGGAGCACATGGTAGAGGAAGCCTCTTACCTCATGGTGGCCAGGAAGCAGAGAGAGAGCAAGGAGCAGAGTCCCAGCAGCCCCCTCACGGGCAGGCCCTCCATGATGTAACTTCCTTTAGGTGGCTGACCTCCCAACAGTGCCATGGGCTGGGGACCAAGCCTTCAACACAGGCGCTTTGGGGGAACATTTAAGATCCAAACTAGGCCAGGTGCGGTGGCGCACACCTGTGATCCTGGTAACCCAGGAGGCTAACACAGGACAATCGCAAGTTATGACAGCCTCAGCAATTTAGCAAGACCCTTAGCAAGTTAGTGAGACCCCGTCACAAAATAAAACAAATGAAGGGCTGGGGATGTATCCCAGTGGGGTAGAGTGCCTGCCAGCCATATGTGAGGCCCTGGTTAAATCCCCAGTAGGTGAGAAAAAAACAAAGGATCTTCTCTCTTGAAGTGTTTTTGCATGTTGGCCATAAATCAGTTCCAGTGAGTCTACTTCTGGGTTTACTATGTTAATACCATAGCAATAATGTAATTTCTCCCATGTTAAATTCTTTTCCTTTTATATTTGTTTTAGTTCTAAGTTCTTTGCCTTTGAATATAATATTCAATATATATTCATTCATATATATTATATTCATATAATATTATTTGTCTATTCATTTATTTTTAACTCTTTCGAATATAGTTTTAGAATCCAATTGCCAACTTCTGCCAGAGTCTGCTGGAATTTTGATTGGGACTGCCTTGACTCAGTAGATCAATTTGTGAGATACTGGCAATGTGACAACAATACTGTGTTCTAATCCATGACTCTTTTTTTCTTTTTTTTTGGGGGGGGGGTACCAGGAATTAAACCCTGGAGTGCTTAACCACCAAGCCACATCCCCAGCCCTTTTTGTATTTTATTTAGAGACAGGGTCTCACTGGGTTGCTTAGGGCCTTGCTAAGTTGCTGAGGCTGGCTTTATTAAACTCACGCTCCTCCTGCCTCAGCCTCCCAAGCCACTGGGATTATAGGCATGCACTACCACATCCAGCTCAATCCATGACTCTTGGTTTATTTATTTAGGTATACTTTAGTTCATATTAGCAGTTTTGTAATTATGAATGTAGACAGAGTTCTTGCACATATTTATATTATTACTATTGTTTATTATAGGACCATATTGGATTGGGGGTATAGCTCAGTGACAGAGCTCTTGCCTAACATGAGCAAGACTCTGGACTTCATCCCCCAATAAATAAATAAAAACATGCTATATGGTTTGAAGCTATTGCAAGTGACATTTTATTTATGATTGTATTATCATTATAATTATTAGCACATACGAAGTATACAAATTAATGGGGTTCCCTGTGATATTATCATACATGCATGCCTTGGGCATTGATCATGTCTATCCACCCTTCTTCTACCCTTGACCCCCACAGATATTTTGAAGTTTTTATTTTCCAATTGCTTGCTGGTAGAAGGTAGATGTATAATTGATTTTGTATGTTCACCTCATATCCTATGACCTTTCTAAGTTGATCTTAGACCCATTAGATTTTTGTAGATTTCTCCTGGCATCTATGTTTATAATTATTTCATCTGTGTCTAAAATGCTTTCAGTTTTTCCTTTTCAATCTGTATGCCTTTATTTTTTTCTTGTCTTATTGCAATAGCTAAGTGTGAATAAAATGTTGAATATTAAAAAAAGTCCACGGAGTTATCAATCCCCCTTCTCCAGCTCCCTGGGTTGGACAAGTAGCGCCGCTGAAGGAAGGCTCACATTCCTGCCGGGTGGTTCACAGCAGCACTCGCTACCCTGCTCAGCTCGTCTGCTCCTCCAGGGCCTTCACTGTCCTCATTGCTGTCTTCAGGCCCAGCTCAAATGACAATCCTCTCCCCAAACACCTGCTTCTACATCCCCAGAAGAATTAGGGCTCTTAACTAAAAATTCCCCCCCACTTCCAGGGTCCAAAGTGTCATCTTTGATGGTGTCCACCGCCAGCTTCCTCCTCTAGGGTAGAATCAGGTGGGTGTCTGCAGCCCCAGGCTGAGGCTTCTCTTCCACATTCTCACCCCACCCCATGGTAGTGGGTTCCCTTAGTTTTTCCCTGACTGACCAGCTGAACCTTTCCTTCTCCATGGGCCCCTTCCCATCATCTGAGAATCTCTCAGGGGAAAACAAAAGCAAACAATAACACTGGAAGAAGAAAGAAAGGGGGAGATTTCCCTGAACCCCGAGTCCACTTCTACTTACCAGTCTCCCTGCCTCCTCCACAGCCAAGCTCCCCAAATAATAGTTTACAGTGTCTTCCTTCCCTCACCTGTCATTACCCAACCAACTATTAATTTAGTCACGCTTTCACCTTGCCCTCATCCCGCCAATAAAACAGTCATGACAAAGTGTACCCTTGACCTTCTCATTGCAAATCCAGTAGGGTGGCTTTGAATCCTCTTTTGCTTGACTTCACAGTGATATTTGGTGTTACTGCCCATCCCCTTCTTGAAGCTTCAGTGTCCTTGGTTTCTGTGACATCACTCTCTGTTCCCCCTTAACCTTATTAATTTATTCAACAAACTTCCTTATCTACACTTCTTTTTAGACTAGGAGTCTGGGATGCAAAGGTGAAAGCGATGCTGTTGTCCTGGTCCTTAAGGACTAAGAAGTATGGGCAGATTTCTGGAAATTTCCTAACTTCTTCAAGTTGTTTTGCTACCTCTTGCTTTTTCAGTACTGTGTGGGAATCCCCTTTAAAAACTGTGTCCTCAAAAAGAAGGAGGTTTGGTAGGCCTGGTCTTGGAGAAAACAGGGAAGGCAAAGGCAGCTGAGGATCTTCCACCCCATTTTGGAGCTCCTGGATAAAGAAGAGCCAAGAGATGGAGTAGGCAACCAAGAGATAAGGGAGGCAGGAAAGAAACGCCCCTCTGCATCAAAGAGCAGCCTCAGGGGCATAAGTTGCAAAAAGTTCCACGAGTTTCTTGACCTTAAAAACAGTCTGTGGCGCATGCCTGTAATCCAAGCCACTTGGGAGGCTGAGTCAGGAGGATCGCGAGTTCAAAGCCAACCTCAGCAACTTAGCGAGGCCCTAAGCAACTCAGTGAGACCCTGTCTCTAAATAAAATACAAGGGGGCTGGAGTTGTGGCTCAGTGGTAGAGCACTTGCCTCGCATGTGTGAGGCACTGGGTTCGATTCTTAGCACCACATATAAATAAATGAATAAAATAAAGGTCCATCAACATCTAAAAAATATAAATAAATAAATAAAATACAAAATAGGGCTGGGGATGTGGCTCAGTGGCCGAGTGTCCCTGAGTTCAATCCCCGGTTCAAAAAAAAAACAGTCTGTAGTGTCCAAGCTGGGGAGGCACTCTGCTACCTAGCTACACCCCCCGGGCTGCCTCCTCCTAATCTAAGCCCCCAATGTTTTTGCCTTCAAAGCTGCTTCATGATTCCTTCCCCAAAGCTACCTCCAGGCAGAAGGTATCCCTCCTGCCTGGGGATGGCCTTCACTTTGTGACTATTGGATTGTTTTTCCTTAAAGGGTAAAGCCATGATCCTGTGGGTGAAGGAGGGTGAGGGGAATAGGCTTGTACTTGAAGGGATTTAGATGGTCACAGGATCCTCCTGGGTGCTGGAGGTTAAAGATGTTCCCTGAAGCAGGCTGGGCAGGGTGGCCCCTGGTGACGCACTCCTTCCCCAGGATCTCATTTGGAATGGGCCAGGTTTCACCAATCTCAAATAGCAAGGTGCCCCTTGTAACGGAGATTGTGACGTGTCGGCCTCCTCGTGGGTCTCCCTTTGTGTTTAGTAAACTTTTCTTGAGTTTGTGTTTATTTGACCCACGCTAAGGGGAAGCAAAGCAAGGGACTTTTGTCTATACTTGGGACAAAGGTTGAGAAGGGAGGAAGTCTAACCTTTGAGATCAGTGTGGTGAAGGCAGCGGGGTGTGGGGAGAGACCGCAGAAGAGTCAGATCAGGAGCACTGTGGCTCCTGTAATCTTGGAGACTCTCGGGAAGCTGAGGCTGGAGAATTGCAAGTCGGAGGCCGGCCTCAGCAAATTAGCAAAACCCTCAGCAACTTAGTGAGACCCTATCTCAAAATAAAAAAATAAAAACGACTTGGGGTAGCTCAGTGGTAAAGCACCCCTGGGCTCAGTCCCTAGCGCCAAAAAATAAAAGAGCGGGAGAATTCTCTCTTCATGCTGAGCCTGTGGCTCTGGGTTTCCCTGACACGGAAAGTGACCTTCGCTGCATGCCCTTCTCTTCCCAAGTGAAGGCAGCCTCTCTTACCCCACATTGGCTTCTCCTGCTCGTTCCCCCTCTCCCGGGATGACTTTCCTCTGCCAACCTTTCAAGCTGCATTTTCTCCTTAAACTCCTGCACACGTTAATGTTTCCCTTCTGGAAACTCTTGTAGAACTGTACTGGATTAGCATTCGGTTACAAGCTGATTTCAATAATGAATGTAGGTCTCGATGTCTCCAATTAGACAGAGGATTCAATACCAGGAAGGAGGTCTTCCCTTCTTTGGGATCACTCCAAGTAAAGACTGTGCAGCCACTTGATAAACACTAAGTGACAGGATTGTGACATCCCAGTTCAGATGGCGCAGAGGTGGGACAGCCAGGAGGGAAGGAAGAGCTTTCATGATTTTACCTGGTATTCCAGAGTGACGAGAAATGAGAAGACTGAACTAAACCTGGAAGGTAGGAAATGAGCTTCAGAATGTCCCCTGGTCCTCCTTACTGAGAAAATTGAAGTCCCTTCTGATCTCTGAAGAGCTAGAACCCCATGGCAGTCAGGCATTCAAATCCGACCCCCAAACACGCAGATTTCAAAGTAAACTCCCCCAAAGCTTCCCTATCTGGATGAACATCAACTTCCCCCTCTGTTGAAAAGCATTTCTAAAGAACAACATCAATAATGACTCTCTGATGGGCCTAGTTCATCTCCATAAATCATTCAGCGACAGAGGTCGGGAGGTATTCTTTTGGTATTATTCAAGGCAGATTGTACAGTTCAGGCCCCATTAGCGAGCACAAAAGGACACCCATAAAATATTCATAGGCTGTGGTCCAAATGCATTGACTGCCTTGGGGACCCACCACGGAGGGATTAGGTTAGTCAGAATGACCTGCGGTCCAGCCGCACCCTTCAGCTCAGAGGTTTCCTTAGCTCATCCGCAAATCTTATTTAGAATTTACTGGGATTTATTGAAACCACAAGAGAAAGGATGAGGTAAGGCGGAGGTGAACTATTTGCCCAGGGCTCCTGGCCTCAGGAGAAGGAACTAACTTTACTCCCTAAGGAGGGAGGGAAAAACTTCCTTTCTTTACCCAGAAACACTGGGTAAAGTTCAGAAAATCCTGAATAGGACTGAAAGAAGAAACAGGCCTGGGCCCAGATCCCTGAATCCCTGCTGTCTTCTCCATTCGTTACTGATTTTTTAAATCAATCAGTCTAACCAACGTTTGATTGCGGGTGTCATCAGTGCAAGGCCCTGCCCCATCAGGAATCACGAAACAGCACAACAGACCAGCGTGAGGATAATCACCCTGCTGACATGCAAACAAACGTCTACACAGTCCCAACCTTGATACTGGGCAGGTGACTCAGAGCCTGTTTTCCCAGGGACAGTGTCACCCATTGCAGCTGCAGGTGAGCCGGTGTGAGGCTTGAGCCGAGGAGGGAGAAGGAAAGTCCATTCTGAGTCACCCCAGATCCAGCTCCAGTAGGGTCACTTAGGAAGCTCCAGGGTGGGGTGCTGAAATCCTGATACAGAGGGATGGACGCCACCGGCCATGAAGCAGTTAAAGAGAAACCCAGGCAGCTGCGGCCAGGGGCTGTGTAATAGCGGCAGCACAGGAAGTGTCATGGGGCTCATTTTTCTGTGCCACGGAGGGAGGCTTGTTTCAGCTGGGCCCCAATCTGGAAGCTGCTCTACCCACTAGAAAGCCTGGAGCAGAGAACCTCCCAAGGCCACAGCGTGACTCATTCAGAGCAGCTGAGCCAGGCCCGGAAGAGAGGGGCAGCTGTGCGCCTGCCACTCCCGCGTCTTCTGTGGGACAAATGGGGAATGATTTGGCCATCACTCACCATCACGAACCCCTGACAGACGAAAGCCTTGTGCATGGAAACCTGAAAACCTAGATGAAATCAAAGTGAATCTTGAGCTGATGTCAAGCCAAGAAGGAAGCCCTCACCAACAGTAGCAGCCCTGAGGAACTTGCCAGAAGCTAGCGCAGGTGGTGCCAGGACTCAACCTGGGGCTGTGGAATGCCAGAGCCTCACTCAACCCCGCACAAAACTGTCTCCCTAAAGATGGACTAGAAGCAGGTCATTTGGAGAAAAGTCTTCTAAAGTTTGTGCAAATAACCCACCCTAAGTGGAGGAGCAAGCAGCAGGAGGGGGGCTTTGCCATGCGTGATAGATGAGGGTCGGGATCCTAAAGAAGCCCTAATACATCAAAGAGGAAAAGACCGAAAGAGGTCAATAGACGATTTGGTCAAGGTTACCAACAGGCTGCTTCCACAGGAAGTGATGTGCTGGCACTGAGCATGTGAAAATGATCAGTGTCCCTCACCATCAAAGAAATGCACAAGTTAGCAGCATTTGTTTGTTTGTTTGTTTGTTTGTTTGTTTTTTGGAACAGGGGATTGAACCCAGGGGCACTCGGCCACTGAGCCACATCCCCAGCCCTATTTTGTATTTTATTTAGAGACAGGGTCTCACTGAGTTGCTTAGAGCCTCGCTAAGTTGCTGAGGCTGGCCTTGAACTCACGATCCTCCTGACTCAGCCTCCCAAGTCGCTTGGATTACAGGCATGCGCCACCGTGCCTGGCATTGGCAAACTTTTAACAAAATGTTAATGCCTAGTTTTTGGTGCAGGTAGGTGACCTGCTTTTAAGAACATCAAACAGTTCACCATCATACTAGACAAAAAATACATAACAAAGTAACTATTCGTATGTGCATTATTGCTTTAACACAAAAATATGAAAATGGGTGTTTAGATTAGGTGTTATTCAGTGGTATATTTTTTATTACATACATGCTATTATTTCAATAAAACCACATAAGAGTAGTGAACAGAAGTAATTAGTGGTAATTAATAATAGGCCTAATGTTAAAGCAATGTGCAAAAAAAACAACATTTTTTTGTTGTTGGGCATTGAACCCAGGGCTTAATACACGCTAAATATGGGTGCTAGTGTTGAGCTACACTCCTAGCCTATATTAATATATTTTTTTAAAAAAATACCTGAGGTTTGGTTACTTTCATCATTTATTTATCTATTTTTGGTGGTGCTGGGGATTGAACCCAGGGCCTTGTGCATGCGAGGCAAGTGCTCTACCAACTGAGCTGTATCCCCAGCCCAATATTAATATCTTTTAATGCTACTTTTGATTTTTGGGTGTAGCCATTTTTAAAAACTCTTTGGGATATTTAATTTTTATACCTTTTAAAAATTTATTTATTTATAGGAGGTGCTGAGGATCAAACCCAGTGCCTCACACATGCAGGGCAAATACTCTACCACTGAGCTACACCCTCAGCCCTGGATATTCAAATTTTGTAGGCTATGTTGTTGTAGATTCCTAAGACACATAAATGTAATACTTTTTAAAAGGAGAACATAAATATGATGGGACCAATATTTACTTCAATACTAACTATATTTCATTTAAAAAAAAAAAACACTGATGTGTTTCTTTCCGTACCATGATACTGTAGGATATTTTCACTCTTTTCCTGCACCAAGAAGAGAAGAGCACTTTTACCTCAAGGGACGTGGAGCCGACACAGGCATTTGCTCATAGCAGACCTTACTCACTAAAATAACCCTGATTTTACATTAGCCCCCCACCCATTTGTTTCCTAGTCCCTTGTGTTAGTCAGGGTTCCCAGAGAAAGAGAGCCAACAGAACATATATGATTAGAAGAGGGGATTGATCAAGTTGGCTCACTCTATCAGTGGCTGGAGGGTCCCAGGTGACCGTCTGTAGGGAAACCAGTACTGCTCAGGCCAGAAAGTTAGAGCCTCAGAACAAGAGGGGCCGTGTCAGCTGTCAGTCTGAGGCCCAAGGCCTGGAAGCCTATGGAGCCACTGCTTCAAGTTCAAAGACTGAAGAATCTGGAGTTGATGTCCATGGGCGATAGCAGCAGCCAAAAATGCACTTGCTCAAGAAGAGTTGAGCACATGCCTGCTAAACCTCCCTCTCCAGCCTTTCGTTCCACTGGGCCTCTACCCTGCTAGAAAGGGGGCTCTTTCTCAAGGGGAAATAAATGTCCTGTCCCAGGCAGATGGGGAGAGCAGAGGGCTCCTCCTGCACCTGCCGTTTCTGCATTGTCTTCTGCTCAAAATCATCAATGTAAAACAGTATCTTGGGGTGGCCTGTTCTGATCCCCTCATTGATGGTCATGGCTGTGATTTAGCCCATCGGTTCATAACACTGGTAAGTTGTGACATTTCAAGGCCCAGCACATTTGTTACTAAAATTTCCTCTTTTTTTCCTCCACAAGACACTTGAGTTGCAACCTCTGAATTAGGAAATGAAACTTGACCCAGTGTCACAGAGCAGTCAGGGAACGATATGATAATGCTCCTTAATGCAGAACCCTGGAGCTCATTCAGTACCTCTGCTTTCCTTTGAGAATCGGTGTCTTTTAGAGAAAGGAACAAGTCTGTCGGTTAACCCACAGCCCTGTGGCTGTTCTCATCTAGGACTTGTGAGATCCGGCCTCCTTATGTGCTTTTACACCCCCCTCTCTGCCAAGTCCAGCCCAGATTATTTTCTGCACCTGTGAAACATGCTCCGCTTTGGTTATTTGCCTCCCTAATCAGGTACCTGTGACCTTCTGTCTGTCATTCAGACGATACAGTGACAACATTCTTTTCGGTGACAACTGAGTCATGTTGGTGTTGGTGCTGTGAACTGAACTCTCAAAAAACAGGATCGGGGGCTGGGGTTGTGGCTCTGGTAGAGGCTTGCCTAGCACGTGTGAGGCACTGGGATTGATTCTCAGCACCACATGTAAGTAAATAAATAAAATAAAGGTCCATGGATAATTAAGTATATATATATATAAACAGGATCATAATATTCAGTGTTAAAAATTAAACTAGCACTATCTCAGTGCAAACAAAGCCCAACAGGCCACAGGCGAGGTTAAAGCGGACTTACGACTCACAATGGCCAATCCAGTTGCCCCAAAGCTGTATCCAGCCCAGTGGCAGCAGCAGAGGGTGATCTGTGCCGAGAGATGCAGATCCAGGGAACGAACACGAGTGGCCAGTGACCTGGGAGGAGCCAAGTGTCCACCTAACGCTAAGGGCAGTTTTGCTGTATTTGGGCTGCTGTGAGGTTCTGTTCATGTCCCCCGTCTTCTTCCCAGTGTCCTGGGAGGGTCTCCTGAAGTGTGGAACTTTTAGCACTGAAACCATGCTGGCAAGGTCCCTGTGAGAAGGGCACTTCCAGAAGGTTCTGGTGGAGGTGTGTATTGACGCAGATTTCCTAGGGAGCATGTGAATTTCCAGTTTTGCTGATACCTTCAATCTGGTGATTCCACTTCTAGGAAATCTGTCCTGAAGAAATGACTGGAGAGGTTCATAAACATTTAGGTTCATGGCAAATTGGTTTCATTTATAATATGTATTTAAAATTGAAAATAAACTTTTGACAATAGGGAAATATATATATATGTATATATATACACACAGATATGTTTATATACACATATATTCTTTTTGAACTGTGGCATGCAGTCATTAATTGCAGTCTGTAAAACTCATGCTTTTTTTATAAAATATTTTTAGTTGTTGATGAACACCATACCTTTATTTCGTTCTTTTTGTTTTATGTGGTGCTGGGAATTAGAACTCAGTGCCTCATACATGCTAGGCAAGTGCTCTACCACTGAGCCACAAACCCAGCCCAAAACTCATGTTTTCGAGGAATATTCAAAGGCATGGAATAATACAATCTTCATTTAATATAATCTTACAGTAACTTTGGAAAGCAGTTCATAGTATGATCCCATTTTTAGCTAAACAATGCATGTGTACACACATACACATGTATGTAGTGAGAGCAAAACTAACAAATAATCCAAATTGTTTCATTTAAGTAGAAGGGTTATGGTTAATTTAGATTTTTAAATCATACTTTTCACATTTTCTTGACTTCCTGCAATCAACAATTTTTTTTCTGGTGAATTTTATGTATTTATTTTTCTAACTGTTGGTATGGGGGATTGAACACAGAGGCATTCAACACTGAGCTGCACCCAGTGAGAACCTGTGTCTTTTAGAGAAAGGGTGTTCCAGCAGACAGGGCAAAACCCAGTTAGACAGAGTCTCACCAAGTTGCTTTAAGGCCTCAGTAAATTGCTGAGACTGGCCTTCAACTTGTGATCCTCCTGCCTCAGCCTCCCAAGTTGCTGTGATGATAGGCATGTACCATTATGTCCAACTTTTCTGGTGACTTTTGAAACTAACCAGATAAAAAATTTTAGTGCTGTCTGAAGGTTGAGTATTGCCTGCCATTAATATGAGTTTGGGGGAATTAGGAATAAGGTTTATGATGTAGGAAAATGACTTCTGTCATAGACCAGTGTGGGATGCAGATGAATAGACCGTGAGAAGTAGGAAGCTGGTCCAAGACCTTTGTCTAGGGTTCACCGAGATGTAGAGAAGGGGTCTTCAAGTCTTTGTAGTGATGATCTATATGATCATGTTCAGGTTAACAATACGAGTACAATTAGGCCCTTCTCACTCCTTAGTGTGGGTCCCCTTATTCTCCATGGATCTTCTTGTGCTTGTGCCTTGAGTTCACCCTTCAGGTGTCACCCCTACACTGTGAGCTCCTGGCCCTCAGCTGACAACGGCAGGAGCCACACAGGCATCCCGAGTGAGCTGCTATGGGATGTCACACCTGCTTCTCCTACATGGGACCTGAAGTGGAGCCCAGCCTGGGGCTGTGGCGCTGGCAGAGTCCACAGCAAGGACAAAAGGAGCAACCAACCTGAAGGAGAGGATTCGGCCCTCCCGGTAAGTAGTGCACACGTCCCAGGAAGGTCCTGTATAAATGCCGAGTCCTTGTCCCCTGGAACGTTTTCCCCACCCCATGGTCCAACATGGACTCACAGTCCAGCCTGGTTGACTTGATTCTCAAATCTCATTCAGTCTCTGATGATAAAAAGAATTCTGATTCCCCATTTGGACTCCATGTGCCCTGGGTGGTTAAAAGTGGGGAGGGGGAATAGGAGGAAGAAATGAGGTGGAGACCCTGTTATTGAAATGGGAAGGACTGGGTTTTGTCCCATCTACTGGAACACCCTCTGCATTTCCTTAGACTTCCAAGAACTAAAGAAAAGGTAAGCTGTGCTGGATGCCTGCAGAGACCAGCCCCCTTCCCGGGGTTTGTTCATTCCAGGGTTGCCTCTCCCACACTGTCCAGCGTTCAGTCCATCACCTCATTTTTTATGGCTCAAGGTGGGGCATGGGAGGGGGTTCGAAGACGGAAGTTCTGCGGAAGCTCAGAAGGCTGGAACAGGTCACAGGGACTGTCCACAGGTCAGACACCGAGAGCCAAAGGTGAAGCCCATTACTTTCAGTCCAGGACCAGCAAGGAGCCCAGAGCTCAGGACATTCCAGGCACAGCCAAGACATACTCGGTCACAGCAAGTCTGAAACTGGTTCTCCTTCCAGGATGTTATCAGTAGACCATAAACCAGATCAGGAATCCAGGAAGTCAGGGGGGGGCGGCAGGGTGAGTCAGGTGTGTTTGTGACCTGATTTGAAGACAAGGCCTGTGTGTCTCAGAAGCCACGTCTTTATAAATCCCCTGAGGTGGAACTGGGGCCAGTTGGCTCTCACAGGCAAACTGGGACCAGGAGCTCCTGGCTGGGGAACAAGCCCCCTGGAGAATGTGTGGCTTCAAGGTTGTCCCGGCCTGAGGGAGCAGGGGTGACAACAGTGTCACTCAACAGTGGCTGCGTGTTGGACTTACCCCGGGAGTTTTTAAACAAATGCTGGTGCTCGGCCACACCCCGGGCCAATTACATCGGAATTTCTGGGGGCTGGGCTCAGGTGCTGTTGTTTTTAAAGCTCCTTAGGTGATTTAATGTGCAGGCAGGGCTGAGCCCCTGCTGATAAGTAGGTTCTCAGAACTGCTTCCTAAGAGGTTCATTCTGATGCACTCATTTTCTTGTGACCAGGTAGTAATTACAAAACAAGACGTACAAAAACAGTGTTTAGAGAAACATTTAAACAATCACAAATGTGCTTTTAAAAGAGAGATAAAGCAAATCCTTTTTCAGCTGAGGAGTTGGGGCTTCATCTAAATGGAGTTAAGTCCCTGGAGAATTTTGCCCAGGGCAATGATGGAGCAAAAGTTTAACGTAGAAAGAACAACAGGACACTAACATTTAGGGTAAGGTCAGTTTAGTTCAGTAAACATTATGATAGTAACTAGCATCTATCAAGGCAAATGCTGTGACGGTCTTTTTTGTTTTTTTGTGATGAGGATTTAATCCAGGGCTGCTTGACCACCGAGTTATGTCCCCAGTCCTTTTTATTTTTATTTTTGAAGTTTGAGACAGGGTTTCATTAAGTTGCTGAGGGGGCCTCCAATTTGAGATCCTCCTGCCTCAGCCTCCTGCGTCACTGAGATTACAGGTGTGCGCCACTGCACACAGCATGTGGCAGTCTTATTCAATCTTGCAAACAGCCCGTGAGGGGAGCAGTTTGATTACCTCACTGTGTAGTTGGACAATCTAAGAATGAGGGAGGTGGGGTGACTTGCCCAAGGTCCCAGGTGAGCAGAAAGCAGAGTCAGATGTGAATCCAGCTCTTCTCACTCCAAAACTCCCGTTCCTAGCACCTGGCTGACGGCCTCTGGCGTGCTGAATGATGTGGCTCTGTATTACCCCCAGGCATACAAAGTTAGATGCTACAGTTCTCTGCAAGAGAGAGACAGATGTTCCTAAGAAATAACCACAATCCTGGGTGAGAAGCACCTTCATGGTGTTTTGGGACACAAAGAACACAATCCTGCCTGGGAGAGTGAAGCTAGAAGAAAGCTAGGGTAGAGGTGACCTTGGAGGAAGAGAGTGCCAAGCTTTTAGAGTCCAGAAGCTTCACCTATACAAGCTGTCTTAATAGAGCAGCTGGGGGCTGGGGCTCTAGCTCAGTGGTAGAGCACCTGCAGGCATTCCTGAGATCCGGTTCAATCCCAGTACTGGGAAGGCACTGGTTGTGGTGGCACACGTCTGTAATCCCAGCACTTGGGAGGCCCAGGCAGGAGGATCACAAGTTCTGGCCCTGTCTCAATAAAAAGTGAGGTGGTCGTGCTGGGGTGTAGCTCAGTGGTAGAGCACTTGCCTAGCAAGCACAAGGCCCTGACTTCAGTCCCCAGTACCACAAAAATAAATAAATAAAAGTTTAAAAAAGAAAAGAACCCAAATCATCTGATGCCCTTTTATAATGATACTCAAGCGTTTCTCATAGTTACAGTTGACAATCATAAACAGTTTTCTAGGTGCTCCTTTGATCAAACCAAACCCAGGACATAGAAGTGGCTCAGGGAAGTCCCCTGATTTTCTGAGCTGGGTGAAGGTGGCAGCTAGCTCTTAGGGAGCACCAAGCTCAAGCCAGGCACAGCTGAGGCACTGTCCCTTGCACAATCTCATTTAGCTTAGTGACACATGTCAGCATGGCTTAAATCTTTTGGTCTGCAGAGGAGAAAGCAATCTTTAGAAAGGCTGAGTTAAAGTTAAGCCACATGGTACCTTGATTTTTCTGTAAACGTAAAACTGCTTTAAAAATAAAGTCTAGGGTTGGGGTTGTGGGTCAGTAGTAGGGCAATTGCCTAGCATATGTGAGGCTCTGGGTTCGATTCACAGCATCACATGTAAGTAAATGAATAAAACAAAGATCTATCAACATCTTAAAAATATTTTAAAAAGATAAAGTCTATTAGCTGGGTGCAGTGGCGCACACCTGTAATCCCCTTGGGAGGCTGAGGCAGGAGAATCACAAGTTCAAAGCCAGCCTCAGCAACTTAGTGAGGCCCTAAACAACTTAGTGAGACCCTGTCTCAAAAATAAATAAATAAAAATAAAAAGGGCTGGGGGCGTGGCTCAGTGGTTAAGTGCCCCTGGGTTCAATCACTGGTAGCAAAAAAAAGTCTATTAATGAGGAATAAAAACTGAGTCTCATGCATTCCTAGAGTCACTCTCTCCGGGCCTCTCTGACACATCCTGCCTCCTTCGAAGCTGAGTCCCAGTTCACCTGAAGAGAACAAAGGAAAACGTCCTGATACTCTGTTCCTTCGGCAAACCCTGCTTTCATCCTAAGTCTTCCCTTTGCACACTGACATTCTTCCCTCCCCTCCCACCACTTTCTCCTTTAGCCCTGCGTATCTCGCCTGAAGTCTTGGTGACGCATGCTGTGGCACCTGTCACCATTCTCTCCCGGCCAGAGGCACCCCTGCCATGGTGCTCATGATCCTTCCCGTCCTAAAGGAGGGGGAGTCATGGTTTCCTCTCTAACTTCTCAATCTTTTCTCTAAATGCTTAACTTTTTGATGTAGCACTGGATGTAAGAAGCGCTATTTCCTTCTAAAGCAAGTTATTTCCAGCAAGGTTCCAAACAGAATGGAGGGCCTGGGTTCAAAATGAAATGCCCGCCACCCGCTGGATAGTGGCCACTTCAGGCAGCCTGAGGAGGGCTCGGGGGATTCAGGGCCAGCAGGAGAGGCCAGTTGTGATGAGCCAGGTGGGCAAATCTTTGCTCATATGGGCCAATCACAAGAACAAGGAGAGCATCAAGGAAAATGTTGATATAGGTCCTTGTTTTCCTTTGTTCTAACAAAATACCTGAGGCTGGGTATTTCACAAAGTTTATTTAGCTCACAGTTGTGCAGGCTGAGAGCTCCAGACCGTGTGGTCTCCTTGGTGGTGGCCGACATGGCGGGTGACATCATGGCAGACGTGTGAGAGGGAGAGACGACACAGCGGGACTGGAAGCCACGGAGCCACGAGCGGCCAGGCTCCATCTTCTACCACCGCTCGGTCTCAGGAGAACCGACTCACTCCTGAGACCAGCATAGATCCCTTCCCAGGGCAATGCCCCAGGTGAGCTGGTGCCCTTCCAGTCGGCCCCACCAACTCTCACCCGGCCACTCTGGGGACACAGCACCCTCATGAAGCCCTCAGAGTCTGAGGACACAGGCCAGATCTGCTAGGGAGGAGCTCTTGCCATCAGCATCGCAGACAAGGCGAGCCCAGGGGACGGGCTGTGCCTCCTGTCACGCAGTGGTCAGGCTGGGAGTGTGGCAGCAGCCTTCTGCTCGCCCTGAGCTCCCGTGGCCTTTCCCCCCAGCGCTCCCCACAGGGCCCCAGCTCCCTCCGGCTTCCAGGGGAGCGGCTGAGCTCTGCGATTGAGGCAGACTGGCCTTGAGAGGAAGAAGCCATTTCCTGGCTGATAGCAGCCTCATTCCATGGCATAATTTGAATTATGTGTTTTATAATAAAGAACCACATCTCCACAAGAAAGGGAAGAAATAGAGCACAGGGAGAGGGCAGACAGCTTCACCCTGGTGTGACTTTGACCATAACTGAGGTCTTTTTTCCTGGCTGGCATAGGGGACAAAATCCTTGAGGCCCTGAAGAGCCAGCATGACTCAGGGACAGTCCAGCTTCCCAGGGGGGCCCAGGTGTCGTTCTCCAGCTACGTTCTGTCCACATCTAGCT
Organism: Glaucomys volans; assembly: GCA_020662805.1. Classification (NCBI taxonomy): domain Eukaryota; kingdom Metazoa; phylum Chordata; class Mammalia; order Rodentia; family Sciuridae; genus Glaucomys; species Glaucomys volans. Next base: position 865,133 of record JAJEJO010000590.1, on the reverse strand, counting down.
GAGGGGGAGCCACCGTGTCACAGATGCCCAGTGGGGATGGTCAGTGACCCCAACTCATCTTCAGCTGTGTTCTGTGAGCCAGTCACTCTCTGGACCACGAAGAGGAGCAACCCAGCCCCCTCAGACCACTGCGCATCCCCCAAGCGCCGGCAGCCTTCCAATCTGGTTTTGTTCTGCCGTGGTTTGAATGTGTCCCCCAAATTCCTGTGCTGGAAACAACCCCCAAGGCAATGGTGTTGAGAGGCATCTTTAAGAAGTGATGAGGAAGAGCCCTCATGAATAGGTTAATGCCCTCATGGTGGGAAGGGTTAGTTGTCACAGGATCCCCATTAAGGGATGACTTCAGCAGCACAATGGCACTCACAAGATCTGGGCCTCTGTCTTGGGACTTCCCAGCACTCCAGAACTGTGAGAAATAGACCTGTTCTTTATAAATCATCCAGCCTCAATAATCTGTTATAGTATCAAAAAACAGACAAAGATAGGCTCCCTCCTCATTTCTCATATGGCCTTTTAAATCTTGTTTCTCTTCGTGTCTGGAGGTACGCACCCTGGATTATGTTTCAGGGTATATGTTACCAGCACTGGGAGGGGAACCCAGAGGTGCTCTACCACTGAGCTACATTTCCAGTTCTTTTTGAGACTGGGTCTCAATAAGTTGCCCAGACTGACCTTGAACTTGCAATCCTCCTGCCTCATCCTCCTGGGTCACTGGGACTACAGGCTTGTGCCACCAGGCCTTGCTTTGTGGTTTGCAAATGGAATATATCTATCATTTATTCTCCTTCCTCAATGAAATTATCCATTCTTATTTTCCAGCCATTCAAGGTGCCCATTTTGCAAGTTGCCTCCCTGATTTTTAATTCCTACCTGGGTGGGAATTTTAAAAGATATGCTCTGTCTTGTTTTCTTTTTTGTCTCATCGTGACTAAAATAGAATGCCAAGTCACAGAACAGTTCCCCTTTTATCATGGCTGGCCCCTCCACGTTCAGTGGCAATTTTGGTGTGTTCCAACCTACTTTGGGTCAGAGGCTGTTGTTAAAATCAGATGGATGCTGGAGGCTGAGGCAGGAGGATCACGAGTTCAAAGGCAGCCTCAGCAAGAGTGAGGCCCTAAGCAACTCAGTGAGACCCTGTCTCTAAATAAAATACAAAACAGGGCTGGGGATGTGGCTCAGTGGTTGAGTGACCCCGAGTGCCAAACCCCGGGATAAAAAAAAAAAAAAAAAAAAAAAAACCCAACCAGGTGGCTGATACAGGTGGAGGGACTTTGAAAAGCAATACAATTTTATTATTTTTCTAATGATGATTTCTAAACTATTCACAGAATAATTTCTGTGTTCCACCTGTTATTCAATTTTAGACTATCTCTGTGCCTTCAAACCCCTCACTAGAAAGGAGTCGCCTCCCTGCTCTCTGCTGCCTGGCTGCGCACCTGGCTTACTCCCCGGCTCTGCTAAGGGCCGTCCCTCACCAGTGGGTGCGCGTGCAGCTCCTTCACCGGAACCTGGCTCGTACTTCCTGTGACTTTAATTTCCTCCCCCCACTCAACACATGTGAGGATGTCCTTTGTGGTTTTAATTACAAGTGGTGACATTGGCCTGGGCTGAGGAAGGGGAGACTCCCAAGGTGCGGGGTAGCTTCATGGGCAGGGCTGGAGGGCCCAGCTCCAGGCCCAGCTCCCAGGACTCTGTGCAGACCACGCTGCAAGCTGGTCTGACGCGGGCCCCGTGCACTGGGCTCTGCAGGTGGCATCACTGCACAGCTGGCCCCGAACCCACAAAGCAGGGCCATTGCTGTCTTGACAATGTCCTGGCCACCCCGGCCCCTGGCAAGGCAAATTCCCTGCCCTCTTCTTGGATCAGTACCACCTGAGCCTGGGCCAGCACAGACATCTGGTGGGCAGATGCTGGGTCATGTGTCATGTGACACTGGGGACAAGACGGTGGACTCACACGAGAGAAACTCCCAGGACAGAAAGTGTCCTCAAAGAAGCTGATGTCAACAGTCTGCGGATGGACGTCCTCGCAGCCTGATCAACGCCCGACACCTGCTTCTCACTCCTCTTTTGCAGAGTCCAACCCTTTCTCTCTTTTCCTTTTTCTCCCCCTCAGTGCTGGGACAGAGCCCAGGGCCTCACGGTGGTAGGAGCTCAACCACTGAGCCACAACCCTGGCCTCAAACTTTTTTTCTCGAGAGAATAGGTTTGGTTTCCCTTTTTCCTCCCACCACAGGGGTTCAAGGACCTCCTAGAACAGCAGTTAGAGTCTTCTGATGGGGCAGGGACCTTAGGGAACGATGAAAAGCTCTGGATCTTCTCTGCATTAGAATGCATATGTGGCCAGCGCTGTAGCCCATGCCTGTTAATTCCAGTAACAAGGGAGGCTGAGGCGGGAGGATTGCAGGCTCAAGGCCAGCCTCAGCAACTTAGCAAGACCCAGCTTCAAAATAAAAAGGGCTGGGTTGTGGCTCAGTGGTGAAGCACCCCTGAGTTCAATCCCCAGTACCTAAATAAATAAATAAAATAAGAAGATAGGATAAACACACACGTGAAGTAGAATCTGCTGATGGCTCGGGGAGGTTTGCGGTCCCTTAGATTAGAAGCTTCTGCCCTCACAGAGGTCTGTGACTCAAGACAAGGCTAAGAACTCTCACCCCACGGTGTTCCACAATTTTACCCCTGTTTTTGGAAGGCTGGGCTGTTCTCAGGATCATAGGGATCTGGCTTGCGTCCTGCCTGCAGCCCTGGCCCTCTGGCTGACATGGGCCTCCCGGAAGCTGAGCCTTGGCCTCTTGGCCTGCTCCACGGAGATGAGGGTGCCACCCAGGAGGTGAGTGCGAGGGTTTGGTGAAGAAAGCTAGCTCCTGCAGGCGTCAAGCCGTGGGAGGCAGGCTCGAAACCCAGACACTCCCTGTTGCGCAGTCTCACCTGACTCTCACTGTGTCCCAGCCCAGCAATCAGGGTCTCTGCTGGGAACGATGCCCAAGGTCACCGAGTAAGGATGGGCTGTTCTCCTTCAGCCTCTCTTCGTAAGTGCTGCCTGGCTGGTCATTCAGTCCCACCTGCAAGGAGCACATGGCCCCAAGCTGGAGGCAGAGGCCCTGAAGCGCAGGGCTTGAGTAGGCTGCTTGCTTCCTCGAGGCCTCCAACTTGCCCCTCCTTCCCACCAACCCAAGGCTTGGTGGCCTCCCCTGGCTCAGAGGCAGTGCCTCTCGAGTCCTCCACCAGCAGCCACTTGCCTGGAGGTTCTGGAGGGACCTGCCATCCTCACCTGCCACTCATACAGGACCCCTCTGTGGTCTGAAATGGTTCTTGGGGTGTTTCAGCATCCTCTCAGGGCTCAGGCTATTTTCTCTCCAGTCCTCTGTCTCATAGGCTTTTACAATGAGAAGGAAAGGAGACTGAGTTTTGCAGGGGCGGAGGGGAGGGGAAGCCCCCATCCATAATCCAATGCTCGATCGTCACCAGAACTTCAATGTGAATGTTCTCAGAGGAAACGTGGCTTGCCACTTGAGTGCTGGCAGACGCCTTCTAAAGAATGGTCACCTCTGGGCAGAAACCCTGGGACCTTGGTCAGGGCCACATGTCCACACACGGCCTGCACTTAGGGCCAGGACTTGCCTGGGCTGCCTCACTCTCCACCAGAAGTGTGACCTGGGTTGTTTCCTGGAAGCCAGGTCCTCACAGCAGGAAGCCAGGGAGCCTGGGCCCACTCACTCAGCTGCCTGTGGCCAAGGGGCAGGTGCAGGGGACGTCCTGGGAGAGGGCGGCGAGCTCTCACTTGGAGCTGATCTTAGGGCCAAGGACTGTGTGGAGAGCAAGCTGCAGCTGACAGAACAGCCGGCAGGAAACGGGGTGCAGGGAGAGAGACCAGGACGTGTGCGGCTCCAGGGCCGGTGGCTGGGAAAGGCCGGGCTGAGGAGGGGGCCTCAGAGTGGGAGGCAGGGCACCTGGACGGAGCCGAGAAGGCCAGGGTGCGCGCCCTGGGGTGCTCCCGGAACAGCAGAGCCAGTGTGGGCGCAGTGCTGGGAAGGGGAGCAGGGCGGGGAGGCCGAGGGTGGAGGTGGCAGTCAGGCCTGGCAGGTCATGAGGCAATGGGGCCAGGAGGCCACGCTCAGCATCCATCCCGCAAGTAGAGAGAGCAGGCCTGAGCCTTGGTTAGGTGTGGAGGAAAAGGGAGAAAAGTACCATCCTCACCATTTTTTTTGGTACCAGGAATTGAACCCAGAGGGGCCTAACCACTGAGCCACACCCCCAGCCCTATTTTGTGTTTTATTAGAGACAGGGTCTCGCTGAGTTGCTCAGGGCCTCGCTAAGTTGCTGAGGCTTTGAACTCGGGATCCTCCCTGCTTCAGCCTCCCGAGTTGCTGGGATTACAGGCGTGCGCCACAGCGCCCAGCTATGAGGCTGGCTTTGAACTCCTGTGATCCTCCTGCCTCAGCCTCTCAAACCGCTGGGATTGCAGGTGTGCACCACTGTGCCCCGCCACCCTTGCCATTTTTAAGTAGTGGCATTAAGCACATTCACACTGCTGTGTGACCGTCACCACCACCCACCCACAGGACATTTTCAGCTTGTGAAACTGAAACCCGGTGCCCATTAAGCACTAACCTCAAGCCCTCCTGCCCAGCTCCTGGCAGCCTCTGTTCAAACTTCTGTCCCTACGAATGAATCTGACTCCTCTGGGGACCCAGCAGGAGTGGACTCACACAGAATCTATCATTTTTGCTGATTTATTCCACGCAGCATTGTTTCCTCCAGGTTCTTCCACGGTGTGGTGTGGCCCTCCTGGGTTTTTGGTCTGAGCGTTTTGGAGACGGCCTTTACTGTCCCGTGCACACCGAGCGCCCTCTTGTGGCCATGGACAGACATGTCCCTGAATCACCAAAGGGCCAGGTATCCCTGTAATCCCAACTTTTCCAGGCAGAGGCAGGGGGATTGCAAGTTTGTGGCCAGTCTAGGCAATTTTAGCAAGACCCTGCCTCAAAACTTAAAAGCAAAATAGAAAGGGCTGGGGTTGCAGCTTGGTGGCGGAGCACATGCCCAGCAAGTGTGAGGCCCTGGATTCAATTCACAGGACTGCAAGGAAAAAAAAAAAAAGGAGGACGAAAAATAGAATTATGATTTTGAGAAGGAGAATTTCTTCTCCTGAAAGTCAAGGTCATGGGACTCATGAAAAACAAGTCTGTACTATGCATTCCCCTCTAGTGGCTGCGTCCACGGGAAGAGCTTGGAGATGGCCGCCAACTACGGGATTTCCTGTCAGAAGCAGCTCTGTTCCCACCGCTTTGATGGCAGCGGAGCTACTTTGTGAAGTCAGGAGGCCCCGAGGGGCAGGTGCAGGTCCTGGCTGGAAGACCTGCTGCTTCCGGGGACGGTCAGAGGAGAGGCCTAAAGGCACACTTGACACTTCCCATCTGGAGACTCTGGCAGTGTAGATGACACCGAGCTGTTCAGAACACCCTTCCTTCCTTCTCTCACGCAGTCGTGGGGTGGGGTGCACAGCAAACGGGCCATTTAGCCACATTAAGCGGTCTTCCTTTTTCCTCAGGGGTAATGGACGTGAGGCCTGCGGTGGTGGCTTCTGCCTTCGTGTCTAATGTGTTAATGGGAAACTTGAAGTTGCTGCTCGTCTGCATCTGAGCCCCCTTCAGCCATGAGTGCTGACACACAATTGCTCCAGGGGCATTTGCAGGGCAGATTTAGGTTAAGGTTAAAGTTAGCGGAATCATCATGAGTGGAATCTGTGCTCCTGGAACCCTGCCCTGTCCTGGTGCTAATGGTTCAGCTTTTCCTCCCTACCTTCTTTCCTCTTCTGGGTTGGAAACAAAAGACGGGTGCGGTGGTACATGCCTGTAATCTCAGCTACTCAGGAGGCTGAGGTAGGAGAATCACAAGCTCGAGTCCAGCCTCGCCAACTTAGGAAGCCCCGACTCAAAAAAAAAAAAAAAAAAAAAAAAAAAAAGGCACAAAATAAACAACAAAAATAAAACTCTTTCTAAGGCAGTATAGAACAGTGTGTGTAATATTTTATACGAATACAAAAACAATATATGTAAGTAAGCTGGCATCCATTTTCTACAAAGATAAACCAGAAAGAGCTTGGCAGAGAGAAAACTGTTATTTTATACTTTTTTGTAGGACACACACACACACACACACGGTTTTTGTGGCACTGGGGATGGAACCCAGGGGCCCTAACCACTGAGCTACAGCCCCAGATCTTTTCATTTTTTGAAATAGGGTCTCACTAAGTTGCCCAGGCTGACTTTTAAATTTTGTTCCTCCTGCCTCAGCCTCCTGAGTAGCTGGAATTATAGACATGAGCCTCCCTGCCTGGCTGTATGCATTTATTTTAATTTTTGTCAACATTTTTTTGGTTGGTGGGATTGAATCTTTTAACAAGCATGTGAAGGTTGACCGTCGCCCCCACCCGCAGTCCTGCCGCCAGCCCGCCCTGCGTGTCTCCTTCCTTCTTGGGATTTATTTTGTGCCTCCTTCTGCCCATCGGTCTCAGCAGTCGAAATCCATGGCATCAGACCCAGAGGTGCCCCTTACACACTGGGCCATCTCTCTATCCCTTGGAAGCCACTCCAACATTGTGTTTGTCGTCCCTCATTTTCTTTTTTTACTTCAGATTCCACTTATTTTCCTGTAGCCACTGGATTGTGTTCTCAGCAGGCACGGACTCATCCTGTTTAAGGATACAGTAGGCACTCAAGCTGTGCACCATCTCAGGGCAACAGTCCATGTTAGAGTCACATCAAAGCCTTGGCCAACTGGTTCATGGGCCAGACGAATCTTGGTTTGTGAAGAGAAAACTAGAGAGAGCAAATTTTTAAAAAAATCCGGCTGATTTAAAGCTTTCTTTGATTCCATTTATGCTAAGAATTTGGTCACTGCCATCCATTTAATTAAAACAACAGCAAACGATACCTTTTTCTCTCTTTGCAAATAATGGCAAGACAGTTCTTCCCACGTGCTAACTGTAATATAAGGCACTTTGCATTCATGTCGTCTGTGCATTTCTCATGACAACCCCACAATAAGCATTATTGTTATTCCTACCAAAGAGGAAACCGAAGCCAGAGGGGGAAAGCCGGCGCCCCAGTTTATACAGCCAATCGGCCACCACCGAGGCCGACCAGGCAGCCTGGGCTCAGGCGCGGTGTTTCTAACCGTGACGTTCAGCTGCCTGAGTAAAACCTGTAATGAAAACTCCAACCACGGCCGCAGTGCTGTGGGGTCGCCTCACCGCGTCCCCGGCAGCATCCACTGGCCCCACCTCTTTGCTGAGGCCTTGGGTGAGGCTGTGTCTGTCCAGCAGGGCCAGGCACACATCCTAGAAGGACCAGGCGTTCAAATCCCAGAGCCCCTCTCCCTGGCTACACGCCCTCGGCCAGGACCACTGCCTTTGGTTTTCCTCCTTCATAACATCAGCCCTGCTGCTCACAGGGCTGCTGGGAGGATGAGCAGAGCAGGCCTGGGGCAGACAGAAAGGCACCCACGTGCCCAAAGAATGGCATTGACTGAATTGGGGCCAGGCACTTATGTGGGTCCAGGTGGGAGCCTTTACATTTATTGCAGATTCAACGTCATCTAAGTGGCTACAGCTGACAGCTGCCTCCTATCTGGGTCTTTTGGAATTCTAATTCTGATCAGAGGTACCTGGTACCCTTCTGTTCGCGTCAGCTTTTCGCTGCTGTTACCAAAAGACCTGACCCAGACAATTATAGAGGAGGAAAAGTTCATTTGGGGGCTTACGGTTTCAGAGGTTTCAGTCCATGGACAGCTGGCTCCATTCCTCGGAGCTCAAGGTGAGGCAGGACAACTTGGTGGAAGGATGTGGCAGAGAGAAGCCGGTCACATGATGATCAAGAAGGAGAGGGAGGGGGAGGAGGGGGAGGAGGGAGAGAGGGCGGGGGAGAGAGGGTGGGAGAGGGAGACTCCACATGCAGATATAAAATATATACCCCAAAGCCATGAACCCAAGGCCCACCTCCTCCAGCCACACCCTATCTGCCTCCAGTTACCACTCAGTTAATCCCATCCGGGGATTAATTCCCTGGTTGGGTGAAGGCTCTCCTAACCCAATCATCGCTCCTCTTTCTTATATTGTCCCACACCTGAGCTTTTGGGGGACACCTCACGTTCAAACCCTAACACCTTCCCTACTCCCTGCTTTTGAAACCGTGGTCATGGCAGGTGGAAGAGCTTGTAGCTCAGTCTGGCAACCTGGCCCTAACCACGCCCTCTCCATGCCCCTCACCCTCCCTTCCACAAGGAATAAGACGGTGGCCATGTCTCATCCATGACCCAACAGAACAGACACAGCAAGACAGAAGAGCCCAGACAGAATATGCCTCGCCTTCTAGCCAAAGGGTCCTGCCTGAAACAAGAACTGAGCTTCCATGAGCTTTGCTTCTCTCTTCATCCTCTGCTAAAACCAAATTGAGTTTCCGAGGTTGAGTCTGGTTGTGATTTTATCTTTTCTTTTTTTGTACTGGGGATTATACCCAGGGCCTTGTGCATGCTAGCTACATCTCTAATTTTCTATCACTTTTTTCACTTCTCAGATTATTAATTAAAGCAAACCTGGAGACCAGTTAGCCTCCACAGCTGAGAGTAAAGCTGGTCAGTTTGGCTACCAGGCCGAGGGGGAAAGGTCGACTCTAAGTCAACAGCGCCACCTTGTGGCCAAGGATTCTACTGCCGCCAACGTGCCCTGCCGTGGACCTTCACGACGGGCTGTGCGCATACTGTGTTTTTCCAAATCCTCTTGAGTTTTTCCAGTTGTTAATGTCTTGATCTGAGCATTGAATATGGGGGCCCTGTGTTTAGACCCTGTGTCTAAACCACAGGTTTACAGCTCACTGCCCATTTCCTTGTGGATCTTGAGACTCACAGCCTAGAAAAGTGATGCTTTTTATTCAGTAGGTGGCTTTTCCCTCCCACCCCCAGTGCTGGGAATCAAACCCCAGCCTTGTGCACCTAGGAAGTGCTCTCCCATTGAGCACTTCATTCCCAGCCCCTTCAATTTCATTATGATACAGGATCTCTCCAATTGCCTAGGCTGGCCTTGAACTTGTGATCCTCCTACCTCAGACTCCCAAATAGCTGGGGATACAGGCGTGCACCTCTGTGCCCAATTACTTCTCGTTTTTTTAATACATTGTTGTCAACCACTTATACTATGTGCCAAACTCTATAGTGACTGGAGTAAAAAGTGACCCATGGCACAGAGTCCCTGACTACAAGCCTGTGACAACCTGGCCAAGGTGACCAGATTCCTCTTGAGTGGGCCTCCTGCCTCTGTGGCACCCGACTGTGAGTAGGAAGGAATTCAGCTAATGTCAAACGCTGCTACCCTGCCAACTCCCAGCGTTTGTCACTGGCAGGAAAATGTGATTAGACGGGGCGGGGGTGCGGGTGGGGGTGCAGGCAGTGGTGGAGAGCCTGCCCAGCATGGGGGAGCTCCAGAGTCCAACACCCAGCGCAGAAGAGGGGCGCGGTGGGGGCGGAGACGCGACTGGGAGCCTGTCTGAGCTGGATTCTCCCCCCCAGGACCGATTAGGACACTCCATCCACGGACTGGATGTCTTACTTTGGTGTCTTACCGTGGTGCCTGTCTTACTTTGAAGAAAAATATTGTAAAAACCTGTCCTTCCTGGAGGGAGAGTTTGCGCCCTCCCTTCCTTCTTTTCTTTTTTGCTTTCCTTCCTACCTCCCTTCTTTCTTTCCTTTTTATTTGTTAGCATTTCAAAAACAAAACAAAACAAAAAACCCTCCTATTTCGCATTTCCCTAAGAAGGTTAAATTTTAAAAATTCGGGAGAGGAAAGCTGGCATTGTAGGACATTGGCTATCCCAGGTGGCTATGATTTGTATCTTTTATAAATAAAGACTGGGAACCAGATTGATTTAGACAAAATACACGCAGGTGGGGAATTTCCGGCCGAGGTGAAGCCCCTGCTTTACCCGAGTGCGTGCTGACCTCTAGTGGGCATATGTAACACTGCAGCCTATGAGGGAGGCTGGCCGAGCAGAGAAAGTCTTTAGATTCTGAACACATTCCAGGAGTCGCGAGACAGCGGCAATTCTCTGCTGACAGACTGCTTCATCCCGCTTTCATACCTAGCAACATGTGGCCCAAATGCAATCTCCAGCCGCTGCACTTCCTTTCCATGAAGCATCCCGGCAGCCCCTTGCCCTTGGTCCTACTAAGGTCACACAGTGCATTTCATTGAGCAATTGTTCTTCACTGTGACCTGCAAGGACAAAGTGTCCTTGGTTTTCTACCCCTGCAGCAAGTATTCATTATTTAAAAAAGTAATGCACACAGGCATTTATGCAAAACACATTGGAAAGCAACACCTAAGCATGAAGCAGTATGAACACCTCTGAATGGGGAAACAAATAGAGTTCTAGCCTTGACCCTACCCAAATGGCCATGGGGCACTGGGGTAGTCACTCAATTTCTGTTTCCTTGACTGTAAAATGAGAAAGTTGGATTAACTGAATTTTAAGGACAAATTTATCTCTACTTCTGTTTGACATATATTCGTCAGACTCTTCTTAAGATTCCCATTCAAAAGTACCTCTCCAGGGCTGGGGATATAGCTCAGTTGGTAAAGTGCTTGCCTTGCAAGCACAGGCCCTGGGTTCAATCCCCAGCACCGCAAAAAAAAAAAAAAAAAAAGGACGGGGGTGGCAGTGTGTGGGGTGGGTTTTGTCAGCTTTCTGTTGCCGTAACAAAATACCTGAGATAATCATCTTACCAGGAGAGGAGGTCTATTTTGGCTCTCACTGTTTTAGAGATTACAGTGCATGGTTGGGTGGCAAGTTGCTTTTAAGCCAGTGGTGAAGCAGCACACCAGATGGGAGCATGTGATGGGGAAGCAACTAAGCTCATGGTGACTGTGTCATGGAAGCAAAGAGAAAGACAGGAAGGGGCTGAGGACCCAATGTCCCCTTCCATAGCACACCTCAATGATCTAACTTCCTCCACTCAGACCAACTTCTTAAAGGTTCCACATTCTCCCAATGCACCAAGCTGAGGACCAAGCCTGTAATACATGTACCTTTGGAGACATTCTAGATCCTAACTTTATCAATAACCATGTCCTGGAAGACAGTGTGGTCTTGGATTGCCTCATATCAAGTGTGTATTGGCAATTGATTGTTGAGGAACACATTATCCTAACACTTAATGACTAAAAACAGCATTATCTCACACTATCCGTGGGTCAGAATCTGGCTGGATCTTCTGGCTCAGGATCTTTCATGCAGTTTCCTCTGAAGGCTTGGCTGGGTGGAGGATCCGCCCTATCGCTTGACCTCACGGCCTTTGGCAGGTCTCACATCCTGGTGGACTGACCAATGGAGCACTTCAGTTTCTTGTGAGAGGCCCTCCTGGGCACCTCATGATGTGACTGCTTGCCGCAGCAGGAGGAGCAGTGCAGAGAGCCGGAGAGAAGGGGAGAGTGGGAGATGGAAGTCGCAGTTTTGGTAAGCTAATCTCAGAAGGGATCTGCCTTCCCTTTTGCTGTGTTCTCTTGATTAGAATAAGTAAGTCACTATTTCCAACTTCTCAAAGAGAGGAGATAGCAGGTGTGTGGGGTTCCAGGAGGTGATGATCTTTGGGAGCTATTTAGAAGCTGCCTTCAGGAAAGAGAATGTCCTTATGCCCTAGTCTCTAAGTTGTAAGATGGGGATAACACGCCACCTCAGTCAAGGGGCAAGAAATAAGTGCGGACACATGGCCCTGAAGGAGTCAGAGTCTTCCCTGCAGGTCTTCCAAGACACAAGTGGAGAACTGAATCACTCAGGCCATTTCATGTTTTGTCCCCAAACAGGCTTTAAGCTCTTGGAGGAATAGTAGTTTTTTTGTTTGTTTGTTTGTTTTTTGGAACTGGGGATTGAACCCAGGGCACTCCACCACTGAGCCACATCCCCAGCCCTATTTTGTATTTTATTTAGAGACAGGGTCTCGCTGAGTTGCTTAGGGCCTCGCTAAGTTGCTGAGGCTGGCTTTGAACTCGTGATCCTCCTGCCTCAGCCTCCCAAGTACTGGGATTACAGGCGTGCGCCACCGTGCCCGGCATAGGAATAGTAGTGAATGGATGCATGATGATTTCTTTTACTCTTACAGTTATAAACCAAAATTCACCAATTATATCCAGGAAAGAAATGAGGTCATCATTGGAGGGTTGACTTCTGTATTTCTCACCATTTAATTCCTAGAACCATAGTACTCAGCCCATGGCAGACACCAAATAAGTATTTCCGGAATTACACACGTTTGGTGTTTAATAAACTATTTCCCAAGGAAACTGCCATAGTATGTCACTTTGAATTAAAGAGAGAATGAATTTCTTGATATCATGGCAACTGTTATTAAAAAGAAAGAACTCCAATATTATTACCTTATCCTTTTTTAAAGCTAAGGATTTCTCCACCTGGAACATCATTTGATTTGGGGTACTTTAGGAAGAGGGTTGAGGATGTAGCTCCATTGCAGACTACCTGCCTAGCATGTATGAGGCCCTGGGTTAAATCCCCAGTACCCACTCCACGCCCTCACACAAAAAAAGAAGAAGAAAAGGTCACAGGAAAAGATACTTTGAATGATGACCATAATCAGAAACTCAAAGGGCCATATCCTCAGCAGGAGGGTAGACTAACTTTTTATTTTTTATTTTTATATGGTGCTGAGGATTGAACCCAGTGCCTCACATGTGGGAGGCAAGTGCTCTACCACTGAGCCACAACCCCAGCCCCTACACTGACTTTTGAAGGGATTTCTACTACAGGCTTATATAGCCTTGGTCTAGGAAGCCTCAAGAAGGTCCTGGGCTGTTAGGGTCTCCACACCAGATGGGCACAAAACAAATCCTCTTGGGAAAGAAGCTTTACCCAAGGCATAAATGCTTTATAGAAATAATTGTTTCTGGTACAATAGCAGCACATAAAGGTATCAAATGAAAAAGGAGAACAAAACAATGATGGAGAACCAGAGGAAACAATAGGATGAGGTCCATACATTTAGAATACTGGAATTCTAGCAGGAATTAGAATTTTCAGGCACAATAAAACAATTCTGCTTGCTATACTTAAATAAATAAAAAATAAGCTTGAATATATCTATGGGGAAACAAGAATGACTAAGATTAAATTTAATAGAAAAAGAATCAAGCAGAGCTTCTGGAAGTGATGCACAAAATATTGAAATTAAAAGCTCAGTGGATGGGTTCACCAGTACAATAGACCTAGCTGAAAAGAAAACTGATTTCCTTGAAGATAGGTCTGAACATTTTCCCAGAAGGTGTTACAGAGAAGTAAAAAGATCAATTAAGAGATATAGTGAAAAAGTCCAACATATATTTAATTGCATTTCCACAGGGGAGGAAATAAAATGGGATAACAGCAATATAAGAGAGAAAAAAAAAAAGGCTAAGAATTTTCTAGAAATCATGAAAGGCAGCAAACCACAAATATAAAACTGTGTATCACAAACTGGTTCAATACAAAAATGTCTGCATTGAGATTACAAAGAAGCTTAGAAGACCTAAAATAATAAAAAGATTTTAAAAGCAACCAGAGAGAAAACATGATATCTTCAAAGAAGTGGCAGCAAGACTAATAGCTGACTTTTCAGTAGCAACAATGAAAGTCAGAGACAATGGAATAACATTGTCAATGAACTAAAAGAAACTCACTGCCACTTTATATCTTTAAAGGATGAGGGTGAAATAGAGATTTTTCAGAGAGAGAGAGAGAGAGAGAGAGAGAGAGTGAGTTTACCATTATCAGAAGCTTAATAAAGCAAATAAGGAAATATTTAAAGCAGAAATAATAGAAGACATGAACAAAGAAAAAGGTGGTAGATTGCTAGATAAACTCTAAGTCAACATCAATTAGATAAAATAATAATGTTTTATGAGATTTAAAATAAAATAAAAATATATGATGAATTTTTGAGGAGGCTGAATATAGAAAAAAGAAAAATGGTGCAAAAAATTCAGAAGTAGAAAGGAGACCATAAAATGAAGAGTCTATAAAAATTCACAGTTTAATATAAGTTACTATGAACAAACTTTATGCCAAAAAAATTAGGCACATTTCACAAATTTCTAGAAAAAACAACTTAACAAAATTGAATGTGAGTGATAAAACAGGATATGGTTATGGTTGCACAAGTCAGTTAATGTACTCGAAATTATTGAATTGTACATGCAGAGTGGGTGGATTTTATAGTTTGTAAATGATACTTCAATAAAGTGATCTAAAATGAAAACTTACTTTGGAAGAAAGAGCAAATCTGAAGAGTTTTGTATCACTGTAAAGATTGACTAGGTGAGGCCGGGACCGTAGCTCAGTGGTAGCACGTGTGAGCACTGCATAAAAATAAACAAATACAATAAAGTCATCTGTCCATGTACAACTGCCAACATTTTTTTTAAATGATTGAATTTGTGATTAAAAATCTTCCCACAAGCAAAATTCCAGGCCCAGATAGTTTCATTGGAAAATTCAACCCAATATTCAAGGAACATATAATTCTAATCTTACACAAATATTTTAGAAAATACAAAACCGGTTTCCATTCTCACTCATTTCTGAGGTCGCCATAACCTTGATGACACAGTCTGACAAGAATAGTGTCAGCAAAGAAAATTATAGACCCAGCAGCATCAATGTATGTTTAGCTAATTGGATGCAACTATCAGTTACACATCTATATACTGATTACAAGTAGAAAATTAAAATATTTAAATACTATTTACAATAACATAAATAGAAAATTAAAATATTTAAATATTACTTACAATAACATAAAAATAAAGGACTTCAAAATATCTGTGCGATGTCATTCCCAAAATAAATTTAAACTTTATTGTAAACATTAATGCATACCTAAATACATAGGGAAATACCCTGCAGGAAGGACCCGGCTTGACCTGAGGCCTACCATCTTGAGTCACAACCACCATGATTGCTCCTGAGCAAGCCTGGTCGCTTTTCCTTGTATAATTTCCAGCCTACTCTAAACCAACAAAACCACGAGAGTGGTACGTGGGTCTTTACCAAGAGGCCCTGGGGCCATCAGTGCCTGATGTCCTCGGTATTAGTGTTTGATAAGCCAGGGACATTTCTGCTTGGATGAAGTCACCTTCGTCCTGACCACTGTATGATCTCTTTTTTTCTGAATCGAATCGTAGGCATCCACTCATCTTGCTGCCAACCTTGATCATGCTTCTACCAGTAGGTGCTCAATAAGTGCACTCTGTGCCACCTGCTCTGTCTCTTCTTTGGGTCATGGCAACCTCCGCCTGTCATGGCTGGTTTTTTTCTACCAGATTTTCAGAACAACTATACTTATGGATTGGAAGAATTAATATTCTAATAATGTCATTTCTATCCAAATTTATCAGTAGATCCACTCCATCCTTGTGGAAATTCCAAACAAGCTTTTGGTGGACTTTCATAAGCTGGTTCCAAAATGTATATGGAAGTACAAAAGGCCAAGAGAAGGTCCCCATGGAGAAGAACATGGCTGGAGCGGTTGCTTTACCAGTTATAGAGAGTTATCATTATAATATAATTTGTGGCATTGGAGCTGAAATGACCAAATAGACCACTGGAACTGAACGGATACCCAGAAACCTTTGTCAGTGCTTGATCTGAACTAGACCTGGCTTTGCAGAATAATGGGAAGAAGGGTCTTTTCAATAAAGAGTGGTAGGGTAGGTGGTATCCATGCAGGAAAAAGTAAAGTTGTATTTCTCTCTAACACCACTCACAGAGAACATTTCTAGGTGGGGAGGTGGATAAAAGTCCTAACAATGAAAGAGTCAAAAAAGGTATTATAGAGGTGTGTGTGTGTGTGTGTGTGTGCGCATGTGTGTGTTTTGGTAGGCATGGAACCCAAAGTTTGGTATATCCCAGCCTAGGAAGGAGAATTTTAAAAATAATCTTGGATTTTTTACACACGACACAAAAAGTTTTTGATTTCTCATCAAGAAATTATATATTTGGCTACATAGACACTACAAACTTCTATTTATCAAGACTTTATAGAGAGTCTTAAAAGAAGCCACAGAAGAGATTTTTTTTTTTTGGCAGTACATAAATTTATGAAGGATGGAAGTCTAGAACATAAGAACTTCTGCAGGTTCATAAAAAATAAAAAATGTAAAAATTTCATTTATAATAGAACAAAAAAGAATAAAATGCTTAGATAATTCAGAGGTGAAAGGGTTATTGTTTCAACCAGTCCTACCAGGCTGTAACTGAACAGCTGCACATAAATAAATCTTCACACGGAAAGACATTGCAGCCACATTTCACACCACATATAAAAACTGATTAAAAAATGGATGAAAATCTAAATGTAAGAGCTGAAAGTATAAAACTCTTAGAAGATAACATAAGTGTTAAGTCCGTGTGACCTTGGATTAGGCAGTGGGTTTCTTGTTAAGCCACAGAAAATCCATAAAACATAGATGAACTGGACATCACCAAAATTTAAAACTTCTGTGCTTTGAAGGATACTAACAAGGGAGTAAAAAGAGAGCCCACAAGCCTGGTGCGGTGGAGCACGCCCGTAATCCCAGCACCTGGGAGGCTGAGACAGGAGGATCACGAGTTCAAAGCCAGCCTCAGCAATTTAGCGAGGCCCTAAGCAACTCAGTGAGACCCTGTCTCTAAATAAAATACAAAATAGGGCTGGGGATGTGGCTCAGTGGTGGAGTGCCCCTGAGTTCAATCCCCAGTATCCCAAAGGAAAAAAAAAAAAAAGAGAGAGAGAGCCCACAGCCTGAGAGAAGATTTTTGTCAATCATATATCTGAGAAGGGACTTGTATATAGATCAAATAAGAACTCTTACAACTCACTAATCAAAAAAGACAGATGAGCTAATTAATAAGTGTGAAAAAGGGGCTGGGATGCAGCTCAGTGACAGTCTGCATAGCATGTATAGGCCCTGGGTTCCATCCCCAGGACTGGAAAAACAAAAAAGTGGCCAGAATATCTGCATGCACGTTTCTCCAAAGCAAATGCACACATGACCAACAGATGTGAAAAGAAGCTCGACAGCATTAGCTGTCAGAGAATGCAAATCCAAAGCACAAGGAGGTACCAATTCACCACACCCATTAGAAGGCTTTTATTAAGATAGCTAATAGCCAACAATATTGGTGACCATTTAGAGAAATTGGAACCATTGGAACTGCTGGTGAGAACGTAAAATGATGCAGATCCTTTGGAAAAGAGTCTGGCAGCCCCTCAAATGGTTAAGGAGAGTTACCATGTTGCCCAGTACTCCCTAGGTGCATTCCCAAGAGAAATGAAAATGCATGTTTACACCAGATCTTGTGTGTGATTATAAATGGCAGCATGATCATATTGTCAAAAAGGGGAAAACTCCGATATCCATCAAATTATGAATGGATAAATCAATGTGGTGTATCATACAATGGCATATTATGTAAAAGTGAAGCTCTGGTTCATGCTACAACGTAGATGAACCTCAAGGATAGTATGCTAAGTGAAAGACATCAGTTACAAAAGACCACATACTGTATATGAAGTGTCCAGAACCAGCACATCTTAGTGTCACCTAGGGCTGGGCCAGGGGGATTGATGAAGCTTATATTTTTGGTTGTGATAATTAAAATGTTCCAAATTGATTATGGTGTTAGAGGAGCACTCTGTGAATATACTAAAAAGTACTGATTTGTAGTATTTGAAAGGGTGAATTGTAAGGTATCTGAACTGTATCTTGCATTAGTGTGTTTTCTGTTGCCGTAACAAAATACCCCAGGCCTCAGCCTCTTTATAAAGAGAATGTCTTTTTAGCTCAGTTTTAGAGGCTGAAAGTCCAAGAGCAGGTGGTCCCATCTGTTTAGCTTCTTCAAGGACCTCTGGGCTGTGTCACCACACAGTGGAAAACCTGAAAGGGGCATGGCCACAAGGGGAAGGGGCCAAGTGCACGGGGTGCTCTTGCTTTATAACGACCCACTCTCTGAACTCACCGGTGGCCCTGAGGGACTACATTAACCCCTTCCCATGGCAGCCCACCCACTGACCTAACCACCTTCCAGCAGGTGTCACCTGTCAAATGTTCCATCACCTCTTTTAAAGATATTTTTTAGTTGTAGGTGGACACAAGACCTTTATTTTACTTTTATGTGGTGCTGAGGATGGAACCCAGCACTTCATGTGTGGTAGGTGAGTGCTGCACCACTGAGCCAAGACCCCGGCCCTCCATCACCTCTTATTCGCACCATATTGCTGACTCAAACCCCAGCACATGAACCCATGGGCGACAGACCGCATTCAAACTATAGCATATTTCAATGAAGCTGTTTTAAAAAGCTTGAGTCCACCCAGCCTTAAGGATGGTGTGGAGTGATGGAGACTCTCGAGGGTGTGGGCAGGAATGCTAATCAGCATACATGATGACTTTGGAAAGATGCTTGGTGATATCTAATAGCTGAAGACACACATCCCCATGCCTATGACTTAGCAATTTCACCCCTGAGTGTGTTGCACTAGGGAAGCTTCTGCAGACCTGGATGCATTCACAAGAGCAGCAGCACGACTCACAATGGCTCCAGAACAGAAGCACCCAATGCCCCTCATCAGAAGGTGTGATGAAACTGTAGGATGGCCACACCATGGAAGCCCACTCAGCAAGCAATGAGGTGGAACTATTGGATGAGGTAGAACTATTCTCAGCAAATGCAAATGAGCCTAGAAACTTAGTGCAGAAGGAAAGAAATAGGATGCAAGAAATATAGGTTGTATTAATCTATATATAGAAAGTTTAAAACTGGCTGAAATTAAAATATACAGATTTAGGCATGTATCCATAGATGATAGGACCTAAAGAAGTGCAAGGAAACGATTGTCCCAAAAGTCAGGATAGTGTTTACACTCCCTGTATGGGGAAAGGACTGTTAGGGGGTTGGAATCCTTTCCATGTTCTACCTTGACCTTGTGTGAGTAAATAGCTTCTCCCTTTAAAATTATTCACTAAACTGGCTATGTATATATATATATATTTGTTGCATTTTGGGATTAAGAAAAGACGATGAAAAAAACCTCAAAGATAAAATTTTTAGGGGCTAGGGATACAGCTTAGTGGATAGAATGCTTGCCTTGCATGCACAAGGCCCTGGGTTCAATCCCCAGCACCAGGAAAAAAAAAAGTTAAAAAATAAAAAAGGAC
>JAJEJO010000590.1:817154-836959 GCA_020662805.1 Glaucomys volans | reverse complement strand
TCGCGCTGCGCGAGCTGTGCTCAGTTCTGAGCAGCAGAATGATTGATGACTTCATGGTGACTGGGACTTTTTGTTCCCAGGGTTGTTTTCGATTCTGCCTTGGCTGCATTCTCCTCTAGAAATCTGTGTCCTGGGTATAGATCTGGCTTGAGGAGAGCTGTCCATCTGGATCTGTTTGATTGTAAAGTGCTGCCTCATATTTAAAGTTACGGTTGTCCATGATGAAGAGCAGACCCGAGGGTGCGGATCCTGGCCCAGAGATGGTGCGCAGCCTCTGGGGCTTAACCCAGCACAGGAGGCCGAGGTCTGTGGAGTCATCTGGTGTTCCGCGACACTCTATTTGTCCCCAAGCTCTGGGAAGAGAAGCTCAGAGCAGCCTTGGGCTGCCAGTCTCTTTGCGCAGTGCCTATGAATTTCAGAAATCTTATTTTGAGGACATCATTTAGCTAACACATAATTTTTCTGATGGTTTATTGACACTCAGAAATAGTGTTTGCAATGCTCCAAGTTTGGACTAGTGTACATTGATGGGACACCATCTGGCATCGTTAGGAAATAAGGTAATAGTCCTCCCTCACACACACACAGTGAAGACAATCCCATTAAATGGAAAAATCACTTTCAAGGGAAATCTTTCTAGTATGTGCATAACACATGCCTCCCCATCTTTAAAACATTCTAATCGAGGGGCGGGGGGTGTGCCTCAGCGCTTGCTTAGCATGGGTGGGGCCCTGGGTTCTGTCCTCAGCACTACAGAAAAAGCAAAAAAATAAAATAAAGGTAAAATTCATTTAAAAATTTTCTCTTTATTGACTACTGATTATCTACAGTCCTTTACAGACATTATAGAAATCGGCTCTTAGCTCTCTGAAAAGTAGGTATCATCATAATTCAGCCAGTGAGAAAAATGGAAGCTCAGAGAACTTAGGTAACTTGGCCACAAACACAGTGTGGGTGAATGCAGGAAGGGGAGTAGAACCCAGTTTTCCCAACCCCAAAGCCCATGATATGGCTACCACACTGCAATGCCACTTGCATGTTACAAATCAGAGATGACCAAGTATATTTTTCACCTTTTCTTGGCGAGTTAGTAACACTCTATGAACCCCGGAAATAATACAGTGCAGAATTACTGGGATCCTTGGTTGGAGTTACAGAAAATAAGGAATACTAAGCAAGGAAAGATGGAATAGGCCTCGTGGGAGATGTGAGCGTGGAATCAGCCCAGCCTCAGGAAGGGATCCACCCTTCATCTCCGCTCCACTGTGTGTTTCTGTTTTCGTCCTGCTCTTTATGGAGACCAGTTTGAAGGTAGGCAATCCAGGACTGGTACCATGGCTCTACAGTATGTATCTTCAGAGACTGGGATTCCTCTCAGCTTCTGGCTCATTCTTTTCCTTTTGTCCTCATTATCAGAAGATGGCTGCCATAGATCCTGGCATCAGGTTCTCATCCCAGAGTAGAATACAGGGGAAAGGTAAAGGACAGTAGTGAAATGGACTTTGTATTTGGGGAAAGCTACAGTGAATAGTCACAGATCCTGCCCTCCCCCCACCACCATGAAGCTTATAATTGCTCTGGGAAGATAAGCATCAATCAGTGAATCACACAATTGAAGACTGTTCTTGGAAGACCCCAGTGTACATACCCAAATGCAATGAATGCCTGTGTCTGAAAGACAGCGGTCAGAATGTTCCCGTAGCTTTATTCATGGGAGCCCCAATCCCCAGATAACCAAAATGTCCAAGGGGAGAATGGGTAAGTACACCGTGGTGTATTTTTATAAAATGGGAGCCTGCTCACAGCAACAAAGACAGCGGCCACAGGCAGCCGAGTGGCTCACTCTCACAGGCCTGGGGCGATGGAAGAAGCCACAGATGAGCAGCAGCTGCTCCTGTTTCTATGAAGTCCACGAAGAGGCGGTGGATCAGGGGCGTGGGGAGCTCTGCAGGGGGTGTGGACTGACAGGAGTGCTGCAGAGCTTTCCGGAATGCTGGAGCGGGCTGCTTCTGGCTGGAATGGTGATTTCACTGGGGTTTAGGCATGGAAAGCCATCAAGACAGACTCGCTGGGCACTTGGCTTACATTGCATCCCGTTTTTAAAAGGGTGTGTAGATGTGGCACCTAAAGGGACATTTCAGCCTGTTCCCACATAAGGACGTCAGTAGCTCGATGGTCTGTGAAACCCGTCACTGGGCTTGCAGCCTGGGCCAGCAATGCCTGGCCGTGGTGTGCAGCGGTCCTCATTTCTGGCTGGGAATGCTGTTAATTTCCTTTTCTTTTAATTTCCATTTGATTGTTGACATAGGTTATCTGTTTACCTGGTTTAATACTACGATTTTAAAAGGCACGTAGTGATGAAAGTGGCCCTCTGACCCTTGTCCCTTAGCACCCCAAACTCCTTGAGTGTCAAGGTAGTCCCAGGACTCCCTGACCCTAAAGACTTGTAATTCTCCTGGGGATATTTTACCCTATATAAGCATGACAAATATGGATATTATCTTCCCCTATACAAACAGTAGCTGATTTAAACCAGCCCCATCCATATAGCACTCTCTTGGAGATTTTTCCTCATCAGAGCACCTTGGTCCTTAATCTTTTTTAAGGTTGCACAATAGTCCAATGAATGGGTTGCAAGGAGTTTTTGTGTGTGTGGGTATTGTGCTGGGGATTGAACTCAGGGTCTTGCACGTGCTAGGTTAGCTGCACCCCCAGCCTCTGGGGATTTTTAAAAAACACATTCAGGCTCTGGGACTTCCTTGGATACAGTGTCGGAGGTGAGAGCTGGGTGTGAAAGGCAGCTGGTGCAGAGCCCTGCGGAAGCTTCTTGGTCTCTTTCTTCCTCAGCCTGTGGCAGGAGGATGTAGTTTCCTAGAGCCCAGAATGCTGGTTCAGGGGTTTGCAAAGTCCAAGAATCCCTTCCTTCTGAGAAACAGAAAGCAGTAGTAGATAGACGTTTATTTGCAAGAGACTCAGTAACAGGAAATGGAGAAAAGCAGGACTGAGCCTGACCCTGAGCCTGGGCATGAGCCTGGGAGGGGAGCACACAGCGCCATCTCCAGGCCCGGGCCCCTCAGGACTTGTCAGGCAGTGAGATCACCAGTGAAAGATCCCGAGGTGGATGGAGCTCTTTCCAGACTCTGAGCTGCAGGAAAGCAGCAGAAGGGTTTCAGCCCAGGTCAATAAAAGAACGGAAGGTTCAGAGAATGATCCAGGCTATACTTCTGGCTCCTAAACACATGTCCATGCAGAGTATTAGGGTGTTGTCTGAGCTCAATGGCTTCAAGTTGCCAAAAAAGTTGGCTCCCTGGTGGGCCCAATCCAGAAAGGTATTATGAACACAGGGAAAAACTTTAGTCTACCATCATGTCAAAGTGTTGCATTTTCAAGGCTGAATACTATGTGGAGTTTTGATCAATAAATCTCAGGAAGATAGGCCGTGGCTGGAGAAAGGTGCTTTAAATAGTTAGAAGAGCAGGCAAGGATGGGATGAGGAAGGGACCTGGAGGCACCTGGGCCACTTAATGTGGGAGGCTGAGGGATGCCGTGCCCAGTGTCTTTATGTTATAAGGTCCTACAGACCCAGTCCACGCTGGAGATGCTCAAATCTCCCCAGCAGGTGAATAATCAGGACACCCTGAGGTCTACCCAGGCCGTGGAAGACTGTTCAGCTATAAAAGGGAAAACCTACTGATATATGCAGCTACATGGGACGGGTCGAAGGGAGTTTTGCCGAATAATTTTTAAAAATCTCAGAAGCTCACATCTTATGTGATGTCTCTCATACGACAGTCTATAAACCAAATGATTGAAACAGAGAACAGGTTGCATCAAAATCAAGTTTCAACTTGTGATACCGTGCTACAGTGAAGGGAAATGCCAGCAGCAGTGAGAGAGTGGGTGAAGGGTCGGTGGCGTCCTCTCTGTGTTAGTTCTTATAAGTGCATGTGAATCTGCAATTATCTCAAAATCTAATTTAAAAAATCAAATAAGCCAAGAATGTTAGTGCCAGAGAAAAGTAGAAATGGACCAAGCAACGTTGACAATGAATTTTATCCAGTTCAAAAGGGGGCAGCTTTGATCTTTAATAGGAGCAGATTTAAAACTAATGAAAGCCGTGTACCTTTTCCCGTCTTGAGTAATGAGCTTGTGAAACTTATTAGCCTAAGAGATGCAAGAGGATAAAGATACGGTACATTCTTAAAGAGCAATAATGGGTCCCTAAGGCACATTAAGATGTTTTAGAAGCACTTCTAACCTTGCAACTTGATGACACAGAGCAGAGCCACATCCTTTCACAACAAGGTCACCATGTGGAAAAGTGTGAGTTTTAAAATGAATGCCACAAACATCTGTTAAGTGTCAGGCACTGTCCCAGGAGCTCAGCCTTAGGAAAGCAACTCTGCTTTTATCTTAGGACACAGCTCTGCCCCGGGAGCTCCTTACCTGGATTTCTTCTGTAGCTGGTAAATGTCCCATTGTTCAGGAGTCAATGCTGGTGACATTATTTGTGGAGCAGAAATGAATGTCATCCTGACACATATTATTTTTAATGATATCCTGATTAATAGTCACACTTGAGGCTATTTTAAAAATGGAAGCAGTCGCCATCAAGTGTGATGGGAATTACCCCAAAATAGACCATTTTATCCTCTGTGAATAATTTAGACCCCAGCGCTCTACAGTGAGAGCGAGACCTGCGGAAGGGTTGGCAGGGAGCCAGTAGGCAGGAGGGCTGGGATCCTGCTTTTCTGGATCCCAGGGTGTCTGCTGCCCAGCATGCAGCAGGAGCTCAAAAAGTAAATGCCAAGTTGGCAATCTGGAAGCTCTTCTTACTCTTATTTTGTGAGTTTGGGCCAGAAGAGCTTTTGGGACTCTAGCACTGATAACTGGAAATTAACTGGGGTCAGGAGTGACCGGGTCGGGATGTATGATAAAGGGACAGGATGCAGATGTAGCTCAGGGTAGAGCACTGGCCTAGCATGCAAGAGCTCTGGGTTTCGTCTCCAGCACAACACACACACACACACACACACACACACACACACACCACACAAATTAAATAAAAGGAATGAGTGCAGATGTAAAAGCCATTTGCCTTTCTGCCCTTCTGCCATGTTGTGATGCTTCACAAAGTCCCCCACTGTATGCTGGCCCCTCAACCTTGAGCTTCTCAGCCTCCAGAACTGTGAGGTCAATAAACCCTTACTCTTTTTGGTGCTGGGACTTGAACCCAGGGCCTTGTGCATGCTAAAAAGGCATGCACTTTACCACTGAGCTACTAAACCTCTACTCTTCACAAATTACCCAGTCCGTGGTATTCTGTTATAGCAACAGAAAGCAGACTGAAAACTCACCCTCCTCCCCTAGGCACGAAAAGTAAGTTTAGACAGTCTCATTCCTGGCAAAAGTGGTGGAGGATGATTGAAGTAACCACTAAAACCCACATCATGGGGTGCAGCAGTGAGGGTCGGTTTAGTTTGCCAGCCTGGGCCCTGCAAAGGCTGGCTGGAGGTCAGAAAATGGCTAGAATCTATTGCAGACTTATGCCCAGCAGCGGCCTTAGTTTTAGATCCTGTATTGAGCCTGGGTCATAGCCATGGAGCAGATTAACACAGCCTTGGTCCATGGTGTGTGACTACTGATGTGGTGAGCACTTTCTTTTCCGTCCCTGTTAGAAAAGAGGGTCAGAGGCAGCTTGCGTTCTTATGGGATGGACAACGATATTCATTTACACTTTTGCCTCAGGTCTATAGTGATTCTTCTGCCCTCAGTGAAAATGTAGCCTGAAGAGACCTGGACTGAGGCTTGATGCCGTGCCATGACTGGTCAGGACGGGGAAGAGGTGACTGCTGCGCTGGAGGCCTGCATGAAACAGCTCTCCAGTGAGTGGTGAGCAGCCCCGTGAAGGTTCAGAGACTGGTCACTTTGGTGATGTGTTTGATTTAGTTAATTAATTAATTAATTTGCCAGGGATTGAACTCAGAGGCACTTGACCACTGAGCCACATCCCCAGCCCTATTTTGTATTTCATTTAGAAACAGGGTCTCGCTGAGTTGCTTAGGGCCTTGCTCGTGCTGAGGATGGCTTGGCACTCACAGTCCTGCCTCAGTCTCCCAAGTTGCTGGGATTACAGGCGGGCACCACTGTGCCTGGCACTTTGGTGACATTTTTAGGTCCCAGAGGTCAGGGATCTCCAAAGTAAAGAACATCTTGCACCTCTCACCCTGGTGAGGGATGCCTAGCACCTCTTGGGGCCTGCTACACTAGAATATTGCTGTGGTTTATGTATTGGGGGACACTGAAGGTGGCCAGCTTCAAGTGGTACCCAAAGCTGCACTTTAGCAAGTCTAGCTCATGGTGCAATTGTCCTGCTACTTGGCCCATAAATTCTGGTAGGTCTTGTGGTGCCGGAGGCATCAGTCGTGGGAAAAGCTGCAGTATCGAGCTTATGGTCAGCACCTGCGGGAGAATCCCAATGCGAGCCCCTGGGTTTGGGGGAAAGGCCTCCCCATCATACTCAGAGGTGAGTGCCCTTTGAGAATCAGCTTTCAGGATATGGCTGGGCCCTGGTGGAGATGGAGCACTTGATCACTGGGTCAACTCAGTGGCCATATGTTTGGAACTGCCTTTGGAGAGCTGGGTCCTGTAAAATCTTAAGTCAGACCGCTGCAATCCATCATCAATGGAAACTGCCCATTCTAGGTTGCGTCTAAGCTGGATCAAAGGGTGTGAGTTGGCTGAATGAGCAGGCAGCTCAGAACCCATGTCACCCCTCAAAGCAGCACCAGTGCCTCTGATTTGCACCTCTGGTTATTTGTAGGATCTTGTATGACCAGTTGATACAAGAAGAAACCGCAAGTTTGGGTTACAAATGGGTGGATTTCATATATGGATGACAGCCACATTCAGGAGTGGTCCCCAAACTCAGTGTAGAGAGAAAATCTCAGTGGACAGAGCACCAGATCATCCATTTTGCTAGGAAGGAAAAATGGCCCAAGGTGAGAATTTACGCAAGTCCTGGATGGTGACTCAGGAGTTCTGGGTAGAGGCATGTGGATGTACATTTGAGAGGGCAAACATGCAAAGACTCTTGCTACCTACCTTTATGTCCACCAGGAAGCACCGACAATCAATCAGACAACACGACTCAGCCAGTGATGTGAGTTGTCACAGCCGTGCCAGAACTGGAGCCATAGGCAATGCACAGAAGGCAGGGATGGAGGCTGTGCTTGGGCCCCAGCATGGGCTCCCACTCACTATGGCACCATGGAAGCACCGTCCTAAGGCAGCTGGCCTTGCAGAATCCTGCAGTGGCTTTCTAAGGGAGCAACTGAAGTGCCAGCTCAGAGGGAACACTCCGAAAGGATGGTACCATTCTTAAGTGCACAAAGACCTACATATGGCATTATGTCCCAAGAAAGAAGGATACATGCATCTTCAGACAAAGCAGGTGGCAGGGGTGGGGTTCGGGAGAGGAAGTGACTCACTCACCCCCACTCTCAATGACACCCTGGGGATTCTGTGCTTCCTGTTCTGCAATTCTGGGCTCTGCTGGGTTGAAGGCCTTGGTCTGAAGACCAGGCAGAGTCTTGCCAGGAGACACAGGGTTCTGTTGAAGTTCCAGTTAAGTTGCTACCAGGACACTTTGGACTCCTTGTGCCAGGATCAGCAGGTGAACAGAAGAGTCACCACATTGGCAGGAGCTATTGACCTGAGCCAGCAGGAGGTGGGAGGAGTGCTTACATCCAGCAGGGAAGGGAGGAACGTGCGTGGGACTCAGGGGATCCACTTGGGTGCCTCCTGGTCCTCCCCTGCCTCACTGTAACTGCCAATCAATGTGTGCAGCTGCCCCAAACAGAAGAGCATAATTTTTGTTCATTTGTTTGTTTATTTTTTTATTTTTTTGGTGCTGGGGATTGAATGCAGGGGTGCTTAACTACTGAGCCACATTCCAAACCCTATTTTGCATTTTATTTAGAGACAGGGTGTCACTAAATTGCTTAGGGCCTTGCCTTGCTGAGGCTGTCTTTGAACTCAAGATCCTCCTGCCTCAGCCTCCCAAGCCACTGGGATTACAGGCATGCACCACCACTCCTGGCTTGTTCGTTTATTTTTGAGACAGGGTCTTGCTTTGTTGCCTAGGCTGGGCTTGGGTCTCACCAGTAGTTGGGATTACAGGTGTGCACCGCTGAGTCCAGCTGATTATTGTGGATTTAGGTCCACTGGGAATGTGGGTCATGCCATCAGGTAAACCACCAACACCTGCTCCCTTGATAGCCAAGAGTGAGGAGAACTTAAATGAAGAGTGAGGGAGGATGAGGGTGCTCCAACTGCAGCTCCAAGATGAGGGCTGTGATGGGGGCTGTGGAGGAAGCACCTGATGACGGGCACAGCTCACAGAAGAGAGGCCCTTGGGACCTTGCAGGATCTGCTGCCTGGCCCTTCCTGTGTGGAGAAGATCTGCGTGCTATAGGGTGGATTGCGGCAGTCTAGACTGTCCCTTAAGGACCACCACCACCACCACCCAGGAGCACACGTGTCCAAGGCCATGGATGCTGTGCTGGGGCATCCGTGCTGCCCCTGCTCTGATGCTGCACTTCCTGCAGGCTGCTTCCTGTAAGCGGCTGAGCACTGCAGAGCTCTCCGACAAGCTGACTCCTGGTTGACATCCAGGGATGGCTGACTTCAGCTCAAGGACTCCCCAACAGATTGCTGAACTTTCCTTAAATGGCAGGTTGTCTAGGAACTTCCATCCAACCTCCTGTCCCTCTCTCCCTCTCTTCCCATCCCTGCTCTGCTGTCTGACACTCTCTCCCCCTTCCTCACCTTCCTTCCCACTTTTCCCTCCCACCAGCATCTTCCTTGTACAGCCCTTATACTCGATATCTTCACCACACCTGCTCAGAGATGTGTAGGTACCCTGTATCTCCAAAAGCAAAAGCCCTCGTTTGTAGCACTGGCTGATTTCATGATTTCAGTCCCACTATGAGACTTCCACTCTTGAAAAATTTCTAAATAGCTCTCAGGGGCAGGTAGAGCCATTCCAATGTATCACTTCGTCTGCCTCTGGGGGCTGAGAGGATGTGGACAGCACAGGTGGATGGACCTGTGGAGGACTGTGTGGGGCTTCAGGGATGAATGAGCCAAAATTTGGGAGGGATCAGCTGACAGTCAGCATTTACTCTCAGTAGGAGGGTACCATGCTTTGTATGTGATCTATTTGCCAAAGTTCATGCGCTGGAACATGCTTCCCAGTAGGGCAACGTTGAGGTGGGAGGACCTTCAAGAGGTGAGGTCTACTGGAAGGTAATGAGGTCATCAGGGCTTCACCCTCATGGATGGATTGAGGCTTCTTGCAGTAGTGGGTCAGGACTTGTGGGACTGGAGTAGTTGGTCCTATAATAATGGGTTGTTTCGGGGATGGGGCTGTAGCTCAGTGGTAGAGCGCTTGCCTTGCATGTATGAGGCACCGGGTTCGATCCTCAGCACCACCTAAACAAATAAAGGTATTGTGTCCATCTACAATTTGAAAAAAAGAACGGCTTGTTTTAAGCCAGCCTGGCGTCTCCCTTGTGCTGTGCTTCTGTGAATGCTCCTGCCACTGCGAATGCTCCTGCCACTGCGATGCCATCTGCCACGAGGCCTCACCAGAGCGAGTAGCCGCAAGCACCGTGCTCTCGACTCTCCAGAACCGAGAGCTGAACAAACCTCTTTTCTATATTCATTACCCAGGGCTGGGGGTGTAGCTCCATGGTAAAGTGCAAGCTCAGCATGCATGAGTACTGGGTTCAGCCCCCAGTACTCCTCCCCCCAAATATTTGTGTATATATATGCACACACATTGCTCATCATCAGATACTCTGTCCTAACAATACAGAGCAGGCCAGACAGCGGGTATCTTCTCTGTGCTCTAAAGCCTCTTCAGTATTTTAAACACCTTTCCCAAATGTGAACACCAGGAGAGGTATTTCAAACCCAGAGAAAACTGAATAGAAACCTGACATGTGCCCTCTTTGACAACACATCTCCCTCGTCCATCCTTCATCAGGATGGACGGTTTGATTGGCCTTCCTAAGTCCAAACTATGGCCATGTGAACACCTCTGCTCAGCAGCGGTCTCCAAAGCCCCCTTTTGCTGGGGAGGTGTTTCTCACGACCTAAGGTGCTGACGGCACTGTGGGAATCCAGGGTCAGTGTGATCAAACAAGTCTGGGCAACTCTAACTTAAACAGAGGCAGGGACCTATCCATGGTAAGCCCCTGCACATGGTGAAGGCCCACAGGGCTGGGCCCCACCTCTGAGCTGATTCAATGGGGGCTCCCTCCCCTCTTAGAGTTCGTGTTCTGTGGTCTGCGGAGCACACTGGAATTGCTGGGTGTGCTGGTTTGGAGAATAAAACCCAAACTCCTCAGTGCAGCCTTCAAGGTCCAGCACTGTCCAGGCTTCAGCAGTGGTCTAGCCTTGCTTTCTTCCCAAACACTTTGTTCTAGAACTCAAACCATTCCCTGGGCCTCCTATGGATGTTTCACTGTCTTCAGTCCTTTCAAGGTAACTGGCCCCTCCAGGCTCCTCTCTAATGGCCCATCTCCTCTTTTTACTTATTGAAGTTCATCTGTCCTCTCAGGCCCAGCTCAATGCCTCTCCCTATAAAGGCTCCTCTGAAACTATATGGCTTTCTAAGTGGTTGGGGTAAAACACATGACATAAAATTTACCATCTTAGACATTATTAAGTGTATGGGTCAGTGGCATTAAGTGCATTCACCTTTGGGCCACCATCACCGTCCATCTGTCCCCAGAACGTTTCCATCTTCCTGGACTGTAGCCCTGACCTGAAACACTGACCCTGCATCGCCCCCCATCAGCCCCTGTAGCTGTCATTTTACTTTCAGTCTTTGAACTTGACTAGTTTCCTTATGCAAGTGGAATCATAGTATTTGTCCTTCGGTGACTGGCTTATTTCGCTTAGCATAAAGTCTTTAATGTTGTTGTGGACGTCAGAATTTCTTATTTAAGACTGAATAATAGTTCATTGTATTTATCATATTTTGCTTGTCCATTCATCTGCTGATAAAGACAGATTGCTTCAACCTGTGGCTATTGAAAATAATGCTGCTGTGAGCATCGGTGCAGCAATACCTGATGGAGTTCCTGTTGTCCGGAACTGTTTTTCTTCTGGACCTTCCAGAGGTGGAATGTCCGGGCCGTGTGGTGATTCTGTGATTTATTGTTTGAGGAGCTGCGATATTGGTTCCCACCACAGCCTCACCATTTGATGTTCCCCAAAGCACACAACCTTTTAGCAGCACCCTGTGTTGATGATCATTCCTGGTATGTTTTTAGCCATTTGTACAAATCTTTTTCCTGTCTGTTAAGGTTCAGATGTGAGGTGTCCCCCAAAAGATCACATGTGAGACAGTGCAAGAAAGTTCAGAGAAGAAGTGATTGGTTAAGTGAGAGCCTTAACCCAGTCAGTGAACTAATCCCCTGATGGGATTAACTGAGCAGTGATTGGAGGAGGTGGGGCATGGGGGTCGTGCCTTTTGGGGTAGACATTTGTATCTGGAGAGTAGAGTCTCTCTCTCTGCTTCCTGATCATTGTGAACCGCTTCCCTCTGCCACACACCCTGCCATGATGTTCAGCCTCACCTGGAACCCCGAGAATGGAGCTGCTGTCCATGGACTGAGATCTCTGAAACCGTGAGCCCCCACGTGACTCTTCCTTCCCTGAAATTGTTCTGGTCGGGGCCTTCAGTCACAGCAGTGAAAAAGCTGACTGAAACATGGTCTTGTAAGGTCCTGAAAGGCACCCATGTCATGCTTTTGGTTCCTCCCAGATCTCCAGTCAGTGCCTCAGTGCTGTCTGCTGATGTTCTGCACCTTCACACTGTGCCCTGAATACTGTGTGTTTACTTTCCATGTGACATCCTCCCCCTGGTGTTTGCTAACAGACACACACCACACACACACACACACACACACATGCACATGCACATGCGCACACACTTCTTACACTGTAATCCTTCTTACTCTTCATCGTGGTAACTGAAGCCTCTACCAAAGGAGGTTAGGGAAAATTCAGATGTTTATTTGCACCAAGAATATGGTCCCATTGCATCATCTCCAATGTTGGGTGGAGATGGTGGTTTTCCAGTGTTAGCTACCAGGGCATCAGAACAAACCCAGTGCCCACAGACAAATTCCCAGAGGATCAGAAACTTGGAAGGGCTCCAGGTAGCTCCTGATCCCCTCAGGTCAGGCATGGCAGCTGCCTCCCTCCTTCCATTCCAACACAGGAACCCAGTGAATGGCGGTGTTGGAAACCTCCATCTTTCCTACCTGAGAAAGAAATGAGAGTGAGGGGACAAGTGTTCCTCAGCATTCCCGGCCTCAGCTACTCTGGGAAGAAGGTATTTGCCCAGCAATTTGCTCTTTCTGTTTTCTTCTTCTCATTCCTCTCCCTATGGCTTAATGTTCCCTTTTTGCAGGTTAACATTTAACTGGGAAAGAAAAAAAAAATACAACCACACAGCTACTTAGAGTTTTGAGCAAATGTTAATCACCACCAGCAGCCTGGGTAATCTACTTTTAACATTTCTCCCGCAGTGGGCAAGGCTAATTTAGCTTGTCAGTGGAGGTTCTGTCTGTGATTAACCTCTTCACCTTTTTGTCTTTCCAGTCTAGTTTGCTTTCTCGGGGTTTAATTGGATTAGGGTTAGGGTCTCAGGAACTTTCAGATCTGGAACCTTTATTAGAGGAGACAAAGGGAAACGGAAGATGTGGGGGTCATTAATTCAATGCCTGGCCTACGGGGGAGACTTCAACCCAGAATCGCTGGCACTTGGGAGCAAGGGCTCCCCAAAGGGACGTTCCTCAGGTCTCAAACTGCTCATTGCCAAAGGACAGGAGTCTAGCATTGCTTGCTGCTATATTTTTTCCTTTTCTCTTTTAGGAAGGAGAGAAAAAAGATGGGTAGCTTGCTAGGGAGGGAAGCAACAAAGTAAGACAGAAAACACCCAATGCTATATAATATTTAATAATAATAATAATAACAACTTGCTTTCATCATAAACTCACTTTGGATCCTGAAGCATGAAGGGACCTTGGCTCCAGAGTTAAAAGGGATGATCCACATTTCAAATCACAGGACTCTGGAAGGCGTCTGTCCACGAGGTATTCACAGGAAGAAGGAAGCAGGAGGCAGATGCCAGTGTGATGGGTTTGAGTCCAGGAAACATCACAGAGACTGTGTAAGGCACACCTGCAGAGGCACCCTCCCCAGGGCATTGGTGGCAGAAGGGATGCCTATGGCAGTAACTGGCTGGCACTTTTTCCAGGTACCGTGCTCCTCGCCCATCCGCGGTTTCCATGGGTCTGCCAGGCACACATCTAACTCTGACTTGATGGGATGTGAGGAGGGGCACTCAACCCAAGGGGCACAAAATGTACAGCTGGGAATTCCCCAAAGTTAGGTTTCTTGCCGTGTGGCTCTGGGAAGCAGAGGCCAGTTCACAGGACAGAGAGAATAATTAAATGTGTTCCAAAAGGAGCTGAGATAAGGGACTCAGAGAAAGATGTTGGAGTGGATATCTCCAGCTGTCCCTGAGGCACAATGAGATCCTTGCATGGGATTCCATGAGACAAGAAGTCCCCTTAGTGTGTAAGCTCGTTTAAATTGGGCTTCTTGCCCTTGAAATCATAAGAGTTCTAAATGATTTGGGGAACACCAAGGTCAGGGAGCAAGATACTGTTTGTTTGTTTTGTAACATGGGGATTGAACCTAGGGCCTTGCACATGCTAGGCACACACGGTACAGTTGAACTACATCCCTGGACTTTTTATTTTTTGAGACAGGGTCTCACTAAGTTGCCCAGGCTGGCCTTGAACTTGCAATCCTCCTGCTTCAGTCTCTTGAGTTGCTGGGATTATAGGTGTGAGTCACCGAATACCTTCTGGAGGTTAAGCATAGCTCTCTGGAACTGGAGACAAGCAAAGGTAGGAAGGTGTTGAGACCCAACCAAGGAGGAAGGTTGAAGAATTTAAGCAAGTGAACCACGTGAGAAGAAGGCACCATTGGCCCTGCAGTGACTGAGCATCACCTGGTGAGGGACTTTCCTCAGGGGGTGAAGGGCTACAGACTCCACTGCCTTTGTCAAAGCTGCCTGGGAGCTCGCCAAAGTAATGGCGTGACAACAACTGCGAAAGCAGAAAACAACCCAACTAAAGAACAGGAAGGACTTGAACAGACATTTCTCCCAAGAAGATATATCAGTGGCCAATAAGGACATACAATGATACTCAGTACTGCTAAGCTTTAGGGAAATGGAAATCAAAGCCACAATGAGACACCCCAGATCCTTTTAGAATGATGACTATAGACACACACACACACACACACACACACACACACACGGGCGATGATGTGGAGAAATGTTGCAGCTACTGTGGAAAACAGCATGGCAGTTCTCAAAAAATTAAAAATAGAATCATCATCTGATCCAGAGATTCCCACCTGCAATCTGGACCCAAACTTTCTTTTTGAGATATTCTCACTGTTCTTATGCTTGGTTCTTCTACACCCTTCTTCTCCCCTGAGATGGGGCTCATGCAAGTCTGACTGCTTTGGATGCTCCTCCATCCCTGAATCCCACCTGCTTCTTGAGGTCTCCCTGACCCTCTCATCGAACAAGGTGTCCCTTGAACTCTGACAGCACCTGACAGTCTCTTGCATGGTGCAGCTTGTGTTTGCTGTAGTAATTGCTTCTGTCTGTCTTGTCTTCTCTGCTGGAGCATGTGCTCGCTGAGGGTCTTATTTATCCACAAATTCCTTCTAGCTGACTTCAGGTTTGGAGCCACAGCAAAATTTCAATAAAACAGTTAGAGCAAATATGGGGAGGCTGCGATTTGTTCTTAGAGTATGAGAGGTTAGCACAGAGTTAATCTTAGGAACATGTCCCACGCTCGTCTATTTTCTCCCACATACAGTTTGGTCTCTGAACAGGAGAAAAGGTCTGTGGCTCGAGAGGCCATGGTGGTCTTGACATTTCTGCTTACAGATGTACCAAGTCATTGTTTCTGGAAGTAACCTTTTGCAAAACCTCCTCATCCCAACCCTTAGGGACACATCAGGTAATCCTGGAGATTCCAAAGAGCTTCCTAGAATCACAACAGGGAACTCA
Organism: Glaucomys volans; assembly: GCA_020662805.1. NCBI lineage: Eukaryota > Metazoa > Chordata > Mammalia > Rodentia > Sciuridae > Glaucomys > Glaucomys volans. Next base: position 821,778 of record JAJEJO010000590.1, on the reverse strand, counting down.
GGCAGATGATCCTGGAAAATGGCCTCATCCATGATGGTAAAATTTCCCTCTGCTATGGCCTGAATGTGAATGTCCCTCCAAGTCCATATGTTGAGGGCTGGGGCTGTAGCTCGGTGGCAGAGTGCTTGCCTAGCATGTGGTTCAATCCTTAGCACTGCATTAAAACAAACAAACAAACAAACAAACAAAATAAAGGCATGCTGTCCATCTACAACCACAAAACATTTTTTAAAAAATCCAGATGTTCAAATTCTGACCCTCAAGGTGATGATGTTTAGAGGTGGGGCCTCTTGAAAGGTGAGTAGGGCATACAGGTGGGGCCCTCATGAATGAGACCCATACCTTTGTAAAATCAGGTCCAAGGGAGCTCTTTTGTTTTCTCTACTGCGTGAGAACATGGTGATCCTAAATTTTCCAGTTTCTAGGACTGCAAGAAATTAGTTTCTGTTGGTTCTAGGCTACCCAGCCTATGCTATTTTGTTCTAACAGCCTGGATGGACTAAGACATCCCAAAGGTGCCCTGGAGAGGCTGAGCCTGGGCCTATCATCTGCAAGGCTTTGTGCACGGCAGATGTGGAGTCTGAAGGAAGGGAAGCATCTGCTTTTCTGTCTGGGACGGATGGGTCCTTTAGGGTCACAGCTAAAGAGCATTTTTCTGAGCACTCGTAATATGCCAGGTGTTGTTAGAACATGTCACATGATGGACACTAGCTGCCTGTGGCTACTGACTACCTGGAGTATGACTAGTGCAACCGAATAACTGGCATTTTAGTTTAATTTAAACTTAAAAATAGATACTATATTCAGTTACTAAGTACTTTTTAAGAATGCTTGGAGCTGGGTGCAGTGGTGCACACCTGTAATGCCAGCAGCTCAGGAGGCTGAGACAGGAAAATCACAAGTTCAAAGCCAGCCTCAGCAATTTAGTGAGGCCCTAAGTAACTTTGTGAGAACCTGTCTCAAGAAGAAGGAGAAGGAGGAGGGGGAGGAGGAGGAAGGGGAGGAGGAGGAGGAGGGGGAGAAAAAAGGGCTGGGATGTAGCCCAGTGATGGAGTACTCTGGGTTTAATCTCTAGCACACACAGGTGTGCGCGCACACACACACATGCAAAAGGTTTAGAATGAACTTAGTATGTGAATTTACTTCTTCAACTATAAATCTTATAACATCTAAATATGCTGCAAATATCTCTGATGACTATTTAGAATCTGAATTGAACTGCACTATAGAGGTCACACACATCAGATTTGGAGGAATGACTATGAATAAAAGAACAGTAAACCTATTGATAATGTTTATATTGGTTACATGTTGAAATGGTAATATCTTTGGTTAGATGTGTTGGGTTAAATAAAATATACCATTACAATTAATATCACGTTTCTTTTTACGTTTAAAAATGTGGTACTGGAAAGTTTAAAATTTCATATATTGCTTGTGCTATATTTCTACTGAACACTACTGTGTACTATGCTAAATATTTTATCATTATTATCTCATTTACTTCTGACAGCTCTATGAAGTACATCCTGCTATTTTTGCCTCCTTTTTACAGAGGAGGATCAGGCAGAGTCTGATTCCAGGCTCGCTGTCACAGCATGCCATATACCTTTCTGGCTGGCGGCTGACGCTTGAGCACACGCCCTTTGTTGGGATCACTAAGGGTGTCAGAATCACAATGCACACTTTTCAGCAATATTTTTGCAAGGTGTTATGTATGCAGCTAAGGCGCCTTCACAGAATGGAAAGAGGCTCTTACAGAATGCACCCCAACTTTCCTAGCTCTGCTTTGTCGTGTCTTGATTTCTTAATATCCTGGAACCCTCAAAAAATGGAAAACCAAGTCCATATAGGCTTCTAAGAGGCCCTGGGATCACATTAAATAATTTTCCTGGCTGCCCCCAAATGCTGCCTTGGATGAATCTGAGTCACTAGTGTGATGAGTGATTCAGGAATTGGACTCGACAGGTTGGACACCATGGGGGTTCAGAACGGGCTGGCAGCAGGACCACGCTCCCGCCTCTCCTGCTCTGCTGTTGATTGATAGTCCACACAGAAGCAGCAAGATGCTAGGGAGACGGGAAGGTGGAAAGAGGGGAGAGACATTTGCTATTTTTCAGGGCAAAGTTTCAGCCTCTGAGAGGCTGGTAGGGAGCTGGGAGGGCAGCTGCTCTTGTGCTGGGTGCTCACTAAGCAATCCCAGCGCACTCTGCTTCTTGCCCTAAGCACCGTGTTTCCGGGCTTGCCTTGGCATTGCTTGAAATTCCGACGCTCCGTGAGGGCAGGACATAGGCAGGCCTGACCGCTAGGGGAGTCAGGGTGCCAAAGACACAAAGGAGCCTGGGTTCCACAAGGGAAGGGCTGGACGAGGAGAGGGGAGAGGACAAACCCAACACCCAAGTGCCAATGTCACATTCAGCATGATTTTCTTGAGTTCCCTGAGTCATAGGGTCTCATATTTAATCAAATAATTAATTGAATATGAATCGCAAAAATAATGAAATCAGGATTCTCAATTAGCAAAACGACACGAAAGGGCTTCCAACCCGCCAAGGTCCATCGAGTCCCTGCGATGTGCGGTCGGCTTCTTGCTGCCGGGCACTGTTACAGGGAACTCCTGCAATGAGATTTCACTTGGTACGTAAGCACCTCTTCTAAACTATAAAATATCTCTGGGAAAGTGAACAGACTTGGGGCTATTCACACCCTCCTGTGAAATGGTTGAAGCTCCTGTCCTTTCTTCTAACACTTCTCTTTTTTTTTTTTTTTTGCGGTGCTGGGGATTGAACCCAGGGCCCTGTGCTTGCAAGGCAGGCACTCTACCAACTGAGCTATATCCCCAGCCCCTCCTAACACCTCTTGAACTCTGAGAACACAGATGCTTTTAGGGGACTTTGGGGAGGGGAGTGGAAAGAGGAATTTATTATTTTTTTAAATTTATTTTTAGAGGGCACATCCTAGTGGGGAAGGCTTTGGGTGTGATCAGGGTGGCAATGAGAGAGAGGGATTGTAGAAGGGACACTGTTCTACAAGGAAAATGGAAGGATTCTAAAGATGAGTTTTCTCCTCTAAGAAATTCTGTCTGATCTAGTGTGGTGACTCATGCCTGTAACCCCAGCAACATGGGAGGCTGAGGCAAGAGGATCCCAAGTTTGAGGCCAGTCTGGGAAATTTAGCAAGACCCTAGCTCAAAAATAAAAATGGTTTGGGGTGTAGCTCGGTGGTAGAGTGCCCCTGGGTTAAATCCCTAGTACCACAAGTGCAAAAAGCAAACCACCACCACCACCAACAAAACCAGAAAGAAATTCTATGTGGGGACTGGCATAGTGGCAACGGCTCACACCTGTAATTCCAGCTACTGGGGAGGCTGAGGTAGGAGGATGCCAAGTTTGAGGTCAGCCTGGAGAACTTAGGAATACCCTATATCAAAATAAAATAATAAAAAAATGGGCTGGGCCAGCTTCAGCAAAAGTGAGGCACTAAGCAACTCAGTGAGACCCTGTCTCTAAATAAAATACAAAATAGGGCTGAGGATGTGCCCCTGAGTTCAATCTCCAGTACCCCTCCCCCCAAAAGAAAAGGACTGGAGATGTAGCTCAGTTGTAGAGTGTTTGCCTAGCTGGGTTTAATCTCCTGTACTGCAAAACCAAAAACAAACAAACAAAAACAAAAAACGAAAAGAAAAGAAAAGAAAAAAGAAAAAAAAGTAAAAAGAAAAATAAGTTCCATCAGGGACTGGCAAGGCATGCAATCTCTTCACCATGCATGAACTGAGTGATCTGGATACGTTAAGGGGCAGAGGGTAGAAGATGATCCAGAAACATTTTTAAGCTCCTTCCTGTCCTAGGAGGTCACTGTCTAGTCTGCCCAAGAGGCCTTCATGCGTAATTGCAGCTTTTCTGCAGGAAAAGCAGAAGGACAGCTGCTGCTAATTTAATTACATCCAATTTGGTGGCATTTATCAAGCCTTATGTGTAAGGCACCTTCTTAACAATGTACCAACCCCCCACAACACTCACCACCCACTCCCCCCTACGAAAAATCTGACCACAGGATTCCCAAGCCGGCTGGGAAGCCTCCAGCCTCCTGTATCACCAGGGGCTGGGCCTCCAGGTGGCCAGGGGAGGGAGGCTGTGGCGGAGCCAGCTGCTCTGACATTGTGTTTCTCTCCATTCCGTTCACTCTGCGGGTTGCCACAGAACTGCTAGGGAGACGTGTAAGGGCACAGGATGGCGTGGATGGCATCAGAGGGGAAGCTGACAAGGAAGGATCTTCTGCGATTGTTGTGACTGCTACTTCTATTTCCCCAGAGGGCCTGCTTCCTTCTCTGCGTACCCGTGGGTCCAAGGCACAAATACAAGAGGCAAAGGGTAGCTTTGTTTTCTAAGGCTCATGCCTTGGGTCACATCAGTTCCCTAGAGCAGGATCGTGATAAAAGGCAGGTGGGCTTCCAGGGCCTCTGTAGGGAGGGGGCAGCTACCCTCCTCATCTCTGAGACGATGCCCTTCCCAGAGGGCTTCCCCAAGTTTCCCTCCTTGAAATGAGAAATGATGCTTTCCTGGTACTCCGTCGAAACCTACTGCTGTATATATATGGTGGCTTTGACACTGTTGTGGCTGGATCC
>JAJEJO010000590.1:600872-817054 GCA_020662805.1 Glaucomys volans | reverse complement strand
AAAAAAAAAAAAAAAAAAAAAAAAAAAAAATACTACTCCAAAATGGCTCTGGAAGCCCAGAAGTACTGAACGGAGGGTGGGAAAACTACTTTTTTAAAGAATGGAAATTATTTACTTAACTGCATGGGAGAAATTTCCCTCAGGAGGGGGAACAGTCCTAAAGACACCTCTGCAACCAGTGCTGGAACAGGCAGAATGACTAGTGCCCTCTGACTGGAGCAGTGCGCAGGCTGGGGCCAGGGCAGGAGCCAGCAGAGCGCAGAGCACTCTGGCAGGAGCAGCAAGGCCTAGGCTGTGGGACACGTAACTGGTTCACCAATAATAATGCCCAAATGGGATCGTCACCGCAGTTCCTTTTCGTAGAAGCACTGGGAAAGAACTGCAGCAAACCCCATTGGGTCTTCAACCAAAGCAATCTGAAATTAAATCATTGTCTCAGTCTGAGTCAGTGTGGGAGGGGGTTGCCAGGAAGCCCCTGGTGAAGTCCAGGTGCACTTTCCTGTGTGTCAGCTTTTGGTGGGACAGCCACCAAAAGATACTTTCTGGTCAGATGTCTTCTGGTCCTGACCTGTGACCTCTGGAGGCCAAGTGGTTCCTGCATGACCTTGGGACCAGGGTTCTGAAGGTGATTTCAGGGCACTGGTGGGTTAACCCAGAGGAGGCTGTAGACTAACTCGCACCCTGGTGGGCCCAACTAGGGAGGAATTTGGTTCTTTTAAAAATAGAACATACCTGCCCTGTCCTGAAAACACTGGTTTGCAGAGTTTCAGGATGTCAGCTTTCAGCTTCTCTCCTTCAAAGGGACTTCCAAGCGGCTCTGTCCCTTTTAGCACAGGATCTGGGACTATATCACTGACTAAGGCTGAGGGAGGAGTGGGTCATTCATTTTCCTCCCGGGTCGAGGATTTGGTTGTTTTTAGCTTTCTTTAGACTGTTGTGGGGGTGGGGAAGAAGGGTGTTTGGGGACGATGGGGACGCGAGGAGTCGCTGGTCCTGGGCGAAGATGCCCAAGCCTTGGCCTGCTGAGGAGTCTGGGGATTTCATGGAGATGCGCTGGGGACATGGGCCCCGCCCCAAGCACTTTCTCTCCTGGCTCGGCTAGTGGGAGGTCAGGGAAGTGCCCACGAAGTGACTTTTCCAGGTAGGGTCCTTCCTCAACCAGCCCGCCCCCGCCCTGCGCCACACCTCTGCAAGGCCCAGCTGACAGCCCTTCTTTCTAGCACGTTCTGAGCCTTTCTGGGGGTTTCTGGGTGCCGAACCCGGCCACAGGGGATGGAAGGATGTTGAGGGGGCCAAGCGCAAAAGACCCTGCTGGTGCGCGGTGGGGTAGGTGCGGCGGCCTGGAAAGTGCTGGAGGTGGCGAAGGGGTCCTTCCATCTTTCAGAGGCATGGCCCATTTTTCCAAACTGACCCCCTGCATCACCGCCTCCACCGCCACAAACCCGTGCCTGCGCCGGGCTTGTAATTACCTCTGAAGTTGAAGGTCTAGTGGTGATTGGCTCCAGAGTGAAGCTGGGGGAACCCAGGTGCGCGGAAAGGGGACAGGGCGGGAGCTCCAGGACGGTGCTCGCTCTTGGTGGTCCGGTGCAGAGGACACCCTGACTTTTCCGTGTCCTTCCACTCTTAGGACTTTGGCTTGGGGCACATTCCGGAACAAGGCTGAAATAAACCCGGATCTACATGCACCTCGAAACAGTCCAAAACCTTAGGAAATGCAGGTGACCCAAATCTCAGGAGTCCCACATCCAGCTGATTCAGGAAAGAAGAAGGAAAAACAAACAAACAAACAAACAAAAACCCAAGTCAAAACGGAGAAAACAGGAGCCGAAAAAGAAAAAAGAAACCAGTGCCTGCTCATCTCTGCCTCGCTACATGTCTAGGACTGAAGTTCATTAGAAAAAAAAAGAAAAAAGAAAAAGAAAAAGAGGAGAGAGAAAGAGAGAAAGCCTCTGGTGCGTCGGAAAGCGGTGGTGTGCGTGCGCTTGGGCGCGGGCTGAAGGCAGCGCTGAGCCGCAGCAGGCTGAGGAACCCACGCCCTTGCGCGCAGAACTCCTTGAAAACGCGACACCACGCAGGAGAATGAAGTCGCATTGCCTCCCAGGTCCCAGGTCTCAAGATTTTTGTACTGTGCCTGTTTAAGCAACAAATAGACTGAATTTTCAATGATCACACACTCCCACTTTGAGTGTGAGAGCAAAGTCCCTTGTGATCCTGGAGGTTGTTTCGGGCTTCTGCAGCCATGACGCAGGCCCTTATTTCTTGACGTTTCCCTTATGGGGAACGTTTCCCTTATGGGTCCCTTTATGACCAAAGCGTAAGAAAACCGAAAGGCGAACCTACTGAGAATTGCTGACACTTCCTTTCTGACCCGAACATTCCTTTTTCTCAATAAGGCCTATTTCCCCCACCCCATTCTAAATTTGGTGCTTCAAAAATGTCTCCAGGCCTCTTTCTGATCCCTTGCAGTGCAAAGCAACATTGCCTCCAATAAATTCCATTTAAACTCCTTCTTGTTCTATGTCTACATTTGAGATGCAATGAAATATATATATTTTTTAACAAATTAAGACTTGGCAAAAACACCCAATGAAAGAACTGTAGATGGGACTTAGAAGAAAAAAAATCTTTATTAGGTAATTGACATACTTGTCAGTGTGAATCAGCGGCCACACCTCACACACACACCACCAGCACTCCTCAGTCAGCCCGTGTTGACTCATGGGGCTCTAAACCACCCACAGAGTAGATGAGGAAGGGTGGGGGCTCCATCTGTCCCAGGGAGAAGCTTTGCAGCTGCCCCCAGAGAACTGCATCTAAGGTTGGAATGGAGGACGGATATTATGTAAGTTCAATAGTGGGAAAGAGAAAATTTCCCTGTGGAGACAGTATAGATGGACTTGTGGGGTCAAGAGCCTTGCTATAAATACCAGCAAAGGGTATGAGTGTGTGAGAATATGTGTGTACTGACAAATGTCTGCTGAGGACATACCCCTCCCCAATTTAATTTCTCTGGCTAAAGCTCCTGTGCATTCACAGAAGCTCCCACCCTCCTTGGTTACAGAAGCAACTTAGTGTTTACCTTTACTTCTAAGGGGTCAGTTTTTCCCCCCATTGAAACAGATCTGGGCTGTCTCTGGCAGGGGAAAGATTAGCAAATCTTCCTTTGTTACATTCCTGAATCCATCGAAAGTGTTGGTAGGTAAGTTACCTTAAGAAATGCAGGAGCTTATACCTGACTATGATGGTGGTGGCCTACAGGAACCTAGGGGCCTTCTCAGCGTACTAATTCAGCAAACATTTTAAAACCACGTTTCTTCCTTCATTTTAGCCATGAGATGCAATTAGAGGGGCTCAAATAGGGAAGATGCTGAGAAAGGTCTTCAAAGAGCAGAAACCTTTAGGTTCCTTGCATAAGTAATGCTGGGCATAAATGGGTCCTAGATTTACAGGGAGGGAAGCAGCTCAGGCTGACCCTCACTCCGATACTTCAACTGGTGAACACAAATGTGAACTTGAATTACACATGGGGCAGAGAAGGCCATTAAAGCCCCACATAAAAACCCATTCTGTAATGAGACCTGGTGGACACAGGCAAATACATCGCTGTGCACAGACCCAGCCAACCCAGAACACTCCCACATTACAGCTTCCTGGAACAAGGGTTTACATAATTAAAAACCCTCCCATTGCAGGTCTGTGCGGCAGAAACCCTGCAGGCCTGCGGTCCAAGCTCTCCGGGTGAAGCATGTTAGGTTTCCTCCTAAAAGGAGCATTATTTGGGGAGGCATTGGGAGATTATACCGGAGGCACATTAGAGAGGAGTACAGCAATGTCTGAAGGATTGCGGGGAAGCAGTTAGGAACAGAGGCTCGCTAATGTGCACATTTGTGGGGCAAGGGGTTTGGTTCTGAGGCTTAGACCATGCCAAGAACCACAGAAACAGCCTGGGGGAGGACCAGAGGATGTTCCTTCCAATGAGGCATGGCACACTGGGCCTTCTCTTTGCCAGCCTTTTCAGAAAGGGTGGTGGGCACACCAGGACCAGGAGGGTACTAGCTTCCAGGAAGATGTTTTGAAGGCAGTGGCTGCTGTGCCTCCTCTGACAACTCTCCCTTTCTGTCCTGTAGCCAAGCTTGCCTCCTGGGACTCAGGGGGCAGCACAGAAACTGCAGTCTGCAGGATGTGCACGCAGCTTGCACTCTGCAGGGTGGAGGAGCTTGTGGCCCATTTCTCAGAGTCAGAGGTGGTTCTGTTAACACTTAGGTCGGGTGCAGCACACTTGATCTCAGCCTGTCTGACTCCGAATACTCCCTTAGGAGGGCAAGTGAAGAACCTGAGATGAATAGCTGCAGTGACTGGCACATAGTAGGCACTCAAATACTTGTGAGAAAATGAGGCCGGAAGGGGTGCCCATCCATGGTATCTGGGCTTGACTGAGGCTTTGGAGAGAAGTCCTCAGTTAGCTAGAACTGACACTCTTTAGGCCTTGATTACTGTACCAGGAATCAAATTAAACTCCTAAGCATCCCTTATGGGCTTGGCCTTGCAAAGGCAGGCCTCTGCCATGGGGGTGGAGGGGGGTGAGGGACCCAGCAGGCTTTCTGGGTAGGAAGATGCAGCTCCTTTCCCTCAACTGCCCCTCCTCCATTTTCTCCACCTGGAAATTAATGAGTTTAGGTTCTGCCACCATCCGCTGCAGCTTGGCTGTTAATGCTGAGCTGGAGATGGGATGGGACTGTGACAGGGTCTCCAGGACCAGCTGAGGCTCAGGGGCTGTGATAGGAACCAAGGCCCTGTTCAGACAGCAGGTTCTTCGGGACAAGGGAGGCTTAACCCTTTTCCATTCCTGGATAGCTTCTTCAAAACAGCCCTTAGACCCCCACCTGTACATATGCTGTTTTTTTCTTCTGTTCAGGTTTTAAAAGGAATGCCTCCCTTCTGTAGGTGTGTCTCTCCTTTCCTCTGCAGTTCCGGGATCACTCCCTGAAACTGCAATAACAGCGCAGGGAGGGCATGAGTTGCTCCTTGGAGCCCTAGCCAGGCTCTCAACCCTTGTGGAGCTCAGGAACTGGCCGAGAGCTTATTCCTTCTTGTCCTCATAGCCCAATGACTTCCTTAAGCTTGTGGTGCTCACAGCTCTACAGCAAAGGGCAACAGTTTCTCCCTCCTTCCAAATGGTCATCCTCCCCCAACCCAAATCCTCAGGCTGAACAATATATCCGCAGTCCAGGCCCTGAGGCAGTCTGCCAGTCTCCTGCCAGATATTTTTTTTAAAGGGCAAACCAAAAGCTAAGCCCAGAACAAAACCACAGCCACGGAGGAAGATGTCGATCCACGTACAATGCATCCGAGCCCGGATGAAGATATGCACAGAAGGACTCAGCCACGCGCCTAAGGCGAGCCCCCCCACCCCGCCATATCTCCGCTTGCACAAATCTGTTTCGGTCACAGAATCACTTCGGCTTCCCTCCCTCAGTCTGTTTGCATCTCTAAGCCCCTGTCACACGCCACACACCTCCCCACCCTAAGGGCTCCGGTGCGGGACAGCCTGCCGCAGGACCCAGCGACCCCTCCTGTCACGCCGCGCCCGCAGCCGCAGCCGCAGCCGCAGCGCTGGAGTCTGCCGAGGACTCCTCGGCTCGGTGGCTTCTTCCTTGGCGGGCCCTCGCGGACCCATGGTGCTCAGCCAGCCCCATTCTTGGCATTCACCGCGTGCCTTAATTGTATGGACATTTAAATCAAGGTCCGCTGTGAACACGGAGAGAGAGGCCTTTCTCCTGAGGAAGGAAGGAAAGGTGAAAGAAAGGAAGGGGGCAGGGAGAAGATGGAATGAGAAAACCAGGAAAGAGAAATAAAAAGCGGCGCGCGAGTGCGCACTGACAGCAGGGCGGGGTGGGGGTGGGGAGCGCCGGAGGAGAGGACCACAGCATCCTCCCTGCGCAGCTCCCCCAACCACACAGACAATGAGATAACGGCGGCGTCTTCCAGAGCTCTTTGTTCTCCCGCATCCCTTCGTTTCCAGGCTTTTTCCTGCAAAGCGGAGGGGGTGGAGGGTTGGGGGTGTGGGTGGAAGTGGGAGACGGAGGGGTGCCTCCCCCGTGTTAATTACCCCGACTCCCCTCGCCCTTCTCGGTGCGCCTCGCTTTCCCCGCAGCTCCAGACAATGAAAACACAACATCAACCCCATCTCGCCCCAGAGTAGCGAACCCTACCCACCCACTTCGTCCTCAGTTTTGCCCAGGAAACTAAGGGGGGCCGGGAGGTGGAAGATGATGGCAAGGAGAGAAGAGAGTAGGGGCCCAGCAGCGGCTGCCAGGCAGGGCGCGGGGCCACCGCCTTTACCTCGATCGCCGAGTCCAGGCACAGTGTGGCCCGGCGTTGCCTGAGGGGCGAGCTGCGGCGGTCCGGGGTTGGGATCTGGGGAATCAGCCTTCCGGAACTCGCCTGCTGCAGTCCTCTCGCTCAGGTCCCAAGTGGTGGAGGGGAAAAAGGAAAAGAGGAAAAAAAAAAAAAAAACCCATAAGAGCGAGGCCCATCTGGCCCCTCATCAGCTTTGTCAAGTCTTGCATACGCTAAAATGCTAATGACCTAGATAGCTCATGCAAAATGCAGCAGGGAGGGAGGGAGCGAGGGAGGTGGGAGGGAGGAAGAGAGCGGGGGGGGGCAGGAGGGGGAGAGGGAGGAGGGAGAGGGAGGAGGGGGAAGGGAGACGGAGAACGAGAACACCCCTACACTCTTCCCACCCCATCTCTGTCAATGGGCTTTACCGGGTAAAGGGTGGGCGTAGATTTAAAAGGTCACTCGTATATAATGTGGCTGAATCCTTGGGTCAAAAAAAAAAAAAAGAAAAAAAGGGGAGAGACAGAGGATGAGAGTCTCTAAAGTCAAAGGGACAATAAGACATCATTTTAAGCCCTCTCCCACCTTGCCTTCCATCACCCCTCCACTCTGTTTACACACAAATCCAGTCGCCACCTTATGCACGTACATGGACATGTCAATTTCTCAAAGCTTCTTTCTAGACACCCATACTCTCATTCCCAGCAAAATTCGTTTTGTGGATTGGAGGAGGAGACCCTCCCTGGACCCCACCCGTCCTCCAGCTGGCTCGGCCCATTCAGCTCCACCTCGCCCCACTATACCCTTGCCCCTCCAGGCAGCATTCGGCTGCTTCTCTTTTCTTAGTCTTCAGGTCCCCACTCCCCTTCCCAACACCCGCATTTTGAGAAGGCCAGGCAGGGAGCAGGAAAAGTCAGTTAAATTCCCCTGGATCTCCTTCGATTCAGCTCTCTCTCCTGGGGCTCGGGAACCCAACCCCTCCCTAAAACTGACACTCAAAAGCAGCCCAAAAGTATCAATAAAATTCAATCCGACTACCCTCAGAGGTCCGCACGCCCTGCAGGCGCCCTTCGGCCGAGGAGACCTCTAGTGTTCCAGAGCGTGTCCCTTCTCGCCAAGCGTAAGGTGCTTTGTCCCGGCGTCCGCCCAAGGTCTTCATCTTTTTGTTCTCCTTTTTAAGAGCCTGGTCGCAGTCCGCAGCGTTCCCTCCAGCCCATCCAAAGGCAGTAGATCTACTGGAATAAAAGGGATCAAGATAATACACATGCAGATAAACGAGGGAGGGATGCAGAAAGCAAAGTAAGCCAGCATTTTTAGGGAGCGGCCGCCGGGTCGAGTCCGAATTGCTTCCTTCTCTAGGAAAGGGGAGGGCGGCGAGTAGGCGCTGGTGGTCGCTCCACCTGGCAGGAGGAAATGATAACCATGATAAGGGGCATCATGGTAATGATCGTGAGCATGATAAAAAAAAAATCAGAATCTCCCTTTGGTGAACCAGAGCATGCGTGCAGGAGGGACTGCACTGCTGGCGGCGGCGGCCTGGGGGAAGGATGGGAGCGCGGGAGGCAAAGGTTGTGGAGGCAGCACCCTCAGATGAATAATAATAACGCGCAGCAAAGTTGCGCTGTAGCCTGGAAATCCAGCCCTGCGCGTGAACTCGCGTCGAGTGCGGATTGCAGGGGATGGGGAGAAGGGGGAGGGGAGGATGGGGAGGAGGAGGGAGGGGGAGGGGTGAAGAGGAAGGCTGAGGGGGACAGAATTTGGAGTCTCTTAATTTATCCTTACCAAGCCCTGATCTCGTTCACAGTCTTCGTTGGGTGAGGTCGATGTCCTTTTTTAAAATTATTATTCCTTTAACGGATTATTCAGCTAAGAGAAGCCACATCTGCTGACAGTTCCGAAAACAAGAGGATTAGGAGCCGGTCCACAGAGCCCGGCCCGCAGCCCCCCACCCCCTCTGCACCAGCACACGTCATTCTCACCGCTCCCGGGCACCTCCCTCTCCTCCGTGCTCCGGAGAGCAGTGCCAAGGAAAATGCGGATTTGGGGAAAGTGAGAAGTGGGAGCGCTCGGAAGAGCGGGAAAGCCAAGGCCGGAGGTGGCGATTCTCACCCCCACACTCACCCACACTTCCGTTTATCCGTTTGGATCCCGGGAGAAGGGGCGCTTTCGCCGCGCGCACACGCGCCGCATCTGCAGTGGTCCGTGCCCTCCGCCCCCTTAACGCCACCCCGGCGGCCCCCGTCCGAGGCAGTCCTCTCGGCGGCCCGTGACGTCAAACTTACACCTACCTCCATCGCGTCCTCCCCTCTCCCCGTCCCCTTCCCCTTCCCTGGTCGCCGCGACCCCGCTGTGCGACACCGCGGTTGGTCCACTCCAGCTCCCTCACGCCTTGGCAGATGGAAGAGGGGACCCAGGGATTCGCACACCCTCTGCCCCTCGCCCCAGGCCTGAGGCGCGAGGCTGGGGCTCCGGCCGGCCGTGGTGCGGGCGAGGAGGGTGCGGGCGGTTGGGGGGGCGCTGCGGCGGATGCGGTTGACATCACTGCCGAGAGCGCGCGGCTGCTGGGCCGCTGCGGCGACCCGAGCGCGGGTGCAGCCTCCCCCCAGCCCCGCTCCGGGCCGGCGTCTAGGCAGGACAGCGGCTGGGGGTGGGGAGAGGAGTGGGGCGGGAGGGGGGAGGACCACAGTCCCTTCCCTCCGCCCCCTGCAGTCAAGGTGAACGTGAAGGAGAGCGGGCGCGCGTGCCCGCGCCTCTGGATTCGTGCACGCGCCCCGCCCCTCCTGTCGCGCTTTTGCCGCCCGCGCCCGCTAGGGCCAGATGGACGTCCGAGATTAGAGAGGCACAAAAGTGCATCTCTACATCGGGCCACTGGTTTCGCGGACATGTAGACACTTCGGGTAGCGCCTTTTGTTGTGGCAGTTGTGAGGGTATTGGTCCCCCACCCCTGCCCAGAGCTTGGGGTTAGCTTGGTCTTGAGGACCCAGAATGAATCTGTCCCAAAGAGCAAGACCTAACGTCCCCTCTGAACAAACAGACAGACCCCCCAAAACCCACAAACGCAGAAAACAAACCCTCTGCGCCTGCGGTGCAGCTCTTCCGTCTCTCCAGAAGGCCAGGTGCCTGCGCATCAGCCCCATCCCGGCGGCGTGGGCCCACTCAGGCTCACTACTTGCTCTCCCCACTCCCGCTTTTCTTCTTTGAAGACTTAAAAATAATCTCAAGTGTTTCTTGGGCAGCTCCGGAGTCAGGACAGCGAGAGACCAGGAGAAGGAGCCCTGTCAGCTAAAAGCAGCCGTCCTCAAATCACACAGGCCTAGCGCGGTGGCCGCGCGGGGCCCTGCGGGGGTCGTGCAGAGGCGCCTCTCCGGAATGAACGAATGGTGACCCCCAGAGCTGCCCTTCTCCTTTCAAGGCCATTTCGGCTCTTGTCAATTATTGGGTGTTTGTCCCAACAGAAGAAGAATAGCAAGCCAAAATCTCTCAGCTCTGGCTTTTTGCTTCAACAATGAACCACTAGAAGCTTGGAAAATAAACCGTTTTTGTGAATTTCAAGAGGTGGAAAGCTGTAGTTAGAGAGAGAAAGAGAGAGAGAGAGAGAGAGAGAGAGGAATAGGAGGGGGGATATGAAACATCTTTGCAATAGATTTTTAATTTAAGATGGTAGCTAGTTGAAAAAAGTCATGTCTGGGCTATGTTCCTGGGGAAGACTTACATTCTTATAATGTTCTTCTCCAGCTGAAATACTTTTCAGATGAAAGAACTCTACTGGTGGTAGCTTGGCTCAGGACTTCCACCATTTTGATAAGGATTTTAGGACTATTTGTTTTTTCTATTTACCAAGAATTCCTTCAGCAGCTAGCTTCTGAACCCCTGCCACTTGGAGGGATGGGACTGCAGCGACTTGAGTTCCAGTTGGTCTGGACTGAAGGACAGCAGGACCTATGGGGCTGCTGCCCTTGCTGGGTTTTCTTAAAGGCCTGGTTTTGTTTAGCTTGAGGATGGTTTCCATGCAGTCCCTCCTGCGGGTTGCTGCAATGCAGGATATTTGCTCTCTCATCTTGCGGCAGGGGGGAGGGGAGCAGAGGGATGGTTTTGTAACAGGCTCTGCAGGCCTGAGTGGGAACGCCTTAAATGATGAGCCCTGGGTTAAAACAGAAGGGGGGGGGAGCAGCTGATGCTGAATTAATAGTTAGAGCATACCCCTGGGCTTTCTCCAACCAGGGGGTCAGGGGTCCCAGCCCCTCCCCCAGCCACAGATTTCATATCTGTTTTTCACCACTCTGTTCGGATGCTGGGACATTTGTGATGGCTTCTTAAAACCTAAACCCTTGGGCTTAAGGGCTGTCTATGCTCCTGATCATTCTCACCCCAAATACTAACACGTTAAGAAATTACATTGTAAAACCTCCCCAAATCCGATTGACTGGGCTGTTTGGGGCCCATATGGCCGGACAGCTGTACAGCTCCACTGAAAAGACACCACTGCCCCTTGGATGGGATAAAGCTGGGGTTCCCCAGAGAGCTCAGACATGACCTAAGTATTAGCTTAGCCTGGGGTGAAGGCTGAGTTAAATCTCTCTCTTCTTGGAGGTTAAAATAAAGACAACAATCACAAGAGGCGCCCTTTTGAGTTCCTTCTCAATCGCGTGCCTCCTGCCGGTCCCACCAAAGGAAGGAAGGAAGACCTGAGAAATAAACTCTTCAGTTTGCCACATGCATGACGTTAGGCAAACTGAAGAGAAAGGGATTGGAGAGAAATATATTATTTGCCAAGCATACCATGTGTTGGTGACATTTGTGGTTCCCTGTTCAGGGAAGCAGGGTTCTGACCTCAGCCGATGAATGCCTTAGTGTTAACCATAAAGAACAGCCATCAGACTGCAATTTCCATGGGGAGAAGATGAAACCAGGCTTTAAAAAGGACAGCCCATTACGAAATGCCGCTGGATTTAATTTTTAATATAATGGTGGCTCCTCTAACACATTCTTTCTTGGTGTTTGCATTCAGGAGGAGTGGTTCATCCTGTGGCAGAAATCAAAATAACATTCTGCAGCACTTTTAAACGGGCACCTTGTTTTTTTTTTTAAAGGTGTCCTGAAATAGAATATTCTATCACCTTCCAGCTGCAGAATGCAAAACTTGGTTCCTGCTGAAATGCTGAAACAGATAAGAACTGGGTCGTTCTGACTAATGTATCTGTGTATGCACATCCTCCTTGTCCTCTTCAGGCCTTTACAATGTTTTTGAGAGAGAGAAGAGGGCGGGGGAGAGATGGCCTCACAAATCAATGTGAACAGTGAAATGAGGGAAAATACTAGTTAGAGCTACAAGCTAGCTCTCCTTCCAAAGTCAGTCAACCACCGACTGTTTTAGAAATAAATTATTTCAATAGTGAAACTAACTCATTTGAAAGCTTGATATAGATTCAGCAGACACGGAAGTGTTCCTGTGTTCCCTGAATGTCAGCTCAGGTCTTTGGAAATAGCAGCAGCGAGTTCTGCAGTTGCTGTGCCGTTCCAAAAGATGAACAAAACAATTTTGGAGGTGTTATCTGGATGGCATAGCTAATGATGGAACCCAGGGACCATGTGATCTTCTCTTGTAAAAAAGAGGAAAGCAAGGCCCAGAGCGATAGAAAAATTGCTTCTAGATGTCATGAGGACGGTGTAGAGCAAATTCAGAGGTAGATAAGAACAAAACCTGAGTCTTTTCATTTCTTGCTGTATATTTTTTTCTCCTATCCAATCTGAGCTTTAAAAGTTTTCTTATGATTTTGGCAAGCATAAAAAATAGCCTAGGGTAACTACAGTCTCCAGCAATTTATAATATTTTCCAAAATATCTAGAAGTCCTAGGTTTCCCGATATATAGGAATGATAAATTTTGAGGACAAGAAAATGCTAATTACTCTGATTTGATCATTACATATTGTATACATGTATCAAATTATACTTTTCCCCATAAATAGGTACAATTGTTATGTGTCAGTTAAAAATAAATAAAATATGTACTGACAAATAGCTTACCCGATCAAGTTCACTTAGTGTTTAACTTGGAATGAATTTTGAAATCCAAGTTTTTCTATTTTAATTTTTCTAGTTTAGACTATTTCAGAACCTATTTAGGAAAGCACCCCAGGAGCCTCCTATGTCCTGCGGTGGGGGTGGTTAGAAGAGAGGCACGTGAAAGTGTCAGAGCCCTTGACCAAGTGAATTAAGTGCCACAACATGTCCATAGAATAATCACATTAAAAGGAGCCCAAGAGATTTTGAGGAAGAAATCCAGCCCCGGCCAGAGCTATGGGAAGCACTATGTCCTTTCACAGTCATTTTGGGGGAAGGCTGAGAGGCCCGTGGCGAGATTCTCTGGTACAAATTCAGTTTACCAGGGGGCAGTTGCCACAGAAATTTGTTGTGTATCTTCGTTATTTAATAAATTACTCATATTGTACAAAAAAAGAATCTTAAAAAAAAAAAAAACGAGAAAAACTGGCAGGGTGTGAGGCACTTGTGTGACTTTGGGCAAGGAAGGCACTTTCCTTCTTGTTTCATATTTTCTTTCTAAAGTCCTTCCCACACCAGGAGTACATGATTCTATTTTTTTTTTTTTTTTTAAAGAATCCACATGTCCCTGGTTGTGGAAGATCGCTAGCTAGTTAGACACTGAAGCCTGAGAACTTGACCCGGCAATGCTTAGAGAAAGTCATGTGTTTCAATGGCTTTCACCTGAAAGGACAGCCTCTTTACTTCTGATTACTCTCTGGGTCAGGCATGGTGGTCCAGTATCAGGTGAAAGCATCTTTCCTTTCCAGGATGCGCGGCCAGGCCGGTGGAACTGCCTGCCTGCTGAGCCTGCACATAAGCAGATTCAACTTGAGCCACATAGCAGATTTAAAAGCCCTCCCTTCAGCTCCCACCCTGACCTAGATTGCAGGATGAAGGCTAATGATTCATTTGCAATGCTTATGATGGGCATCCACTGCAGGCCTCCCCTCCCCCTCTTTCCAAAAGAAACCCTGTTACCCTTATCATCTGATATTACCACACCGTAAATATTTTTGTTCAATTGTTACATAGGGCATGAGGCTATTTCCTAATGAATTATCTGCCCCAGGGAGAAGAACTATAACTCACCAGTGCTCCAGGCAATTTTTAGCATGTGTCAGATCATGTTTGCATTGGAGAGCTGGGACTGTTTTTCGGTGCAGGCAAACTCTGCTTTTCTTTTCATCTCTGTGCAGAGTTATACAATTCAACATACCTTTAAGAAGAGAAAAGCCTTGTTTGTGTCTAAGGGTCTGATGGCAACATAAAAACTGTTCATATGCATAAAGGAGGAGACCAGGGGGAGGGTCTAATGATTGTATTCATATTGCAGATATGCTTTGACTACAAACCGGACAAGGCTTTCTTTGAATTTCATTTAAAGGCAGCTACCATGCACGATAAATTATAAAATCAGTGCATTACACTTGAAAAAATGGCCCTGACTGATAACGAGGTGCCAATTGGTGTGTTCATTAAATATACAGATTTGAAGCAGAATTAGTAGAAATGACTGAAATGGAAATCTTGTCAATCATAAGTGAGACAGCTGACAAGTCAGAAGGAAAAAAAAAAACCCTCAAATGTGATTCATATCTTGTAGGATTGTGTCTGAGGATGATTTAAATAAATTTGGACATTAGGTGGTGACAAGACGAAAATGAAAAATAGCATCCAATTGGGCAAAAAGACTGTACTAAGCCTAGGGGATTGTAAGAAAATAAAAAAAAAAATGTAAAAAGGTACAGGGAAAAAGGGAGAAGGAGGGGGGTCATTTGGAGGATAGCTTGTTTGTAATGAATGAATGAATAGATGAAATCTAGAATATTTATTTCCCAGTAGCCGGCACTCGGGAGACATCTAACTATTGTTCATAAAATAAAATCAGTGTCCCTTCTGTGTTCAGCAGCATCAAACAGATTATCTGCATATATAACACTGCTGGGGGCCAAAGGGTTGTCGGCTGGAAGTGCAGCGTGGGGAGCGTGGGTTTCCCTGCAATCTTGAATTTCAAATTGCAGTAAGTGGGCATTGCAGAACACTGCGGAAAACAAAGGGGCCGCTGCAGCTCCGGGCCAGGCACAGTGCTAGGTACAGGTTTTTCTTTCTGATCTATAATCTCGCGGCTTGATAGCCCCATTTTACAAAGAGGCACCTGCTTTGCCGAATGGCTAAGTGACTTTCTCAAGTGCCCAAACTGGAATTGGAATCCAGGTCTGACCAGCCCCAGAGACTCTGCTTTTTCTGTTACAAGTCTGTGCTGCAGCCCTTCCAGAAGGGGCACGAATAACATTATATAATGTAAAGCCGATATAAAAAAACAGTGTTTGTCCTGCCGCACGCACCCAGTTGAAGCAGGCAGGGCGAGGCTGACAGAGCAGATGAAAAACACCACTTAAGATCATTTTTTCTGCTAAACTGTGTTGTACACTATGCAAATATGATTGCAAAAGTGGAGCATTATCAACACTCTAATGCTAGTTATCCTTCAAAGATGATACTCAGAGTAATCAACATAAACTTAGTATACTGTATCCTAAATAATAAAAATGTTGGCTTGCATCATTCTGACATCCTCCGAACGACCCAAAAAGCCGATCGCAATGATATATAGTGATAATAACATTCTGCATTTAAACAGCATCTTAACAACAGTCACAGCATTCCGCCACCTGGGGTGGGGAAGGGGAGGGGTGTCAGCAAACTGAGAATTTAGCAACCCGTTTGGGTGCAGAGTGCCCGGGGAAATTCTGAGTGTGGCAGGCTGTAAATCAAGGTGAATATACTTCCACTTGCTTCTGGGTGAGCTCCTGCATCAGTCTTCTCTATAGCAGGGCTGATGAGGCTGGACCTCCTGCCTGGCAGAGACACCCCTGTTCTTTGGTTCCTGGTCAGCTACCCCTGAGACTGCATGATATAAATGAAATAACTGACTGAAGCAAATGATAGAGACGGTACATGCAAATAAAAAAGAAGGACGGGGATTTTGCTCTTATGGGGTTTCTTTCTCTGTTTAATGACTGTTTTTATTTTTATTGTTTGGGTGCTGGGGATTGAACCCAGGGCCTGGGGCATGCTAATTGCACTGTGCACTGCTGAGTTACTCTCCAAGTCCCAATACATATTTTTATACCTATTGAGCTGCCCGGGCACAGGGAAAGGTGGTATTTCACTTCAAATTCTTTGCTAGTCATGTGTCAGCAACCGCAGTATTACCAGGAGAGCTCCCTGTCTAATAAAGGAGCCACTGTGCTGGCAAAGTGCTCTGTGGTGTGGGGCTACTGGCTGGGGAGACTGGGGGCCTAAGAGCTAGTTCCAGTTTACTACAGACCATGATGTTGGACAAGTCACTTTCCACCTCAAAGACTTGATCCCTCCCTCTCTGATAAATGGAGGGCAAGGCTCTTTCCACTCACTCCCAGGGCCCCCATCTTCTCTTTGTTTTCTTCTCTGCCTTGGTCTGGCCTTCTGAGACTCCCTCCTGATTCCTCACAGCACAGAGCAAATCTCAGCTTAGCCACTGTCACCTCAAGATGTCGTTCTCTTTTATTTTCTTTTCCTTTTTTATTTTTGGTTGTAGATGGACACAATATCTTTATTTTATTTATTTATTTGTATGTGGTGCTAAGGATCAAAACCAGTGCCTCACACATGCTAGGCAAGTGCTCTACCACTGAGTCCCGGCCCCAACCCGAGATGCTGTTCTCTTAAGGGAATTTTGGAAATGCCTTAACATCAGTGAACAATATTTTGGGAACCTGTAGGAGAAGGGGCCTTGTCCTCTGCCACTACCGGAGCACCTCTAGAGGAGAACGGGCATTGCCTTGGAACTGAAACAGATGTGAACCCAGCCCAGTTAATCGGTAGCTCTGGGCAGTTCTCCCCATGCACCTCGGGGCCGATGGTCTGGCTGGCTTTGTAGTGTGATGTTAACTGAGAGAACACCCAGTGGAAGGCAGTTTTGTGTTTCTTGGGCCTTCTGCCTTCTCTCCAAAAGATGGGCCAGGATGAACCCTGAGGACGCTGCTCCTGCCATCACCTCCCCTTTCCACAAAAAAGAGGGGGCTGTGAGCCAGCAGGTGAACTTGGGTGCCATGTGCTTTTGTTCCCTGGGCCTTGCTGTGTGGTTCATGACCAGCTTTAGTCTGAGCAGAAGTGGCGCCTGGGGCATCCTGAACAGGCATTGCAAGGAAGCACCAGACACCTAAGGAAATAGGAGCTGCACAGCTCTCACCGCTTCCTGAATTCTGGGGACAGGTTTTGAATCTTGAGGGTTTCAAACAAAGCTTGAGCAGGTAGGCGGGAGGACATTGCCTTCCCAACTGGCCAGGAGTCTGGGCCCATTGCATATGGCGTGCTCAGCGACCAGAGAATCTGAGAGCTGGAAGGGGAGGAACCTGAAGTCTGGAGGGGTGACCTTCCTTCCTTGCTCAAGGATAGATGCTTATCAGGTGGCGCGAAGTCAAAGACTGAACGTTGCACACCGTGGAGGAAGTGGGAGGAGGAGAGGGAGGATTTTCTGTTGGGGAGACTTCTTCACTTTCTCTCTCTCCTAGGCCACAGCCCAGCCCTGGCAGGACCCCAAACTGTTAGAGATTCTTTTCAGAGGGATAATGTTATACCTAAAGTATAAAGCCACTGTCAGGATACAATGACACAATGTATAAAACACCTAGCGGAAGGACATGTTGTAGTATGTGCTCAATAAATATTTGCAAAAGACATTTTTTACAAAGAAAGAAAGGAAAGAAGGAGAAGGAAGGAGAAAAAGATAGCCATTGACAAGGAAGGGCCATAGGTATAAATGGCCTTGTTTTTGATGAGACCCAGGGAAAGTCCTCAACGTTCTAAGGGTGATGGTTTAGCAGAGGAGGCCAATTGTAATCATGGTTTTTCAAGGAGACCTGAGCCTCAGACTTTAAGGTCTGTTTTCAAGGAGGTGACTCCCTTCGGAATCCACTTTATCATTGATCCATTTCCAGTGTGATGGAGAAAAGTGGAG
Source organism: Glaucomys volans (assembly GCA_020662805.1). Lineage (NCBI taxonomy): Eukaryota > Metazoa > Chordata > Mammalia > Rodentia > Sciuridae > Glaucomys > Glaucomys volans. The sequence continues at coordinate 799,669 of JAJEJO010000590.1, read as the reverse complement.
AAACTGAAGAATTCAACTGTGGATGTGAACTTCTTTGGGGATGTCTGGGAGAGACAAGATTAAGGTACGGACTTCTTTGATGTGGTGGAACAAAACAGATCCACTGAGAGGAAGGTCCAATTTTTAACATCCCAGGGAAGAAAATGTTTTTAAAAAAAATCCTTATAAATCTTCTTAACTAACAGGGTCCAAGGGCCTTCCTTTGTGGTAATAAGAAACCTGAATAGCTTCTGGAAATTAATGTCTAAAATTTTTAAATAAGATATTAGAATATTATTTTAATTACATAGTAGAGGTTGAAGTAAATAAGTATAGCTGGACCCAAAATAAAATCTAGCTGTAAGTTGTTTACAAGAAGGGCATAAAGCACACGAAACAAAAAGGAAGGGGTTAGTGATGACGTTAAATACTAACCAAAAGGAAACAGGGGCTGCTCGTTCACGTCAAATAAAATAAAAGCATTTCTGCTGATCAAGATGGCCCGCACACAAAGAACAATGGAGAAAGAACCGCAGAGTAGGAGACCGATCCGAAACGTGCATGCCCCCAACAGAGCTTCAAAACAGAAAAGCAGGAGACAAAACAAGCAAGACAACAACAGCAGCAAAGCACCTTGAGGGAGAAAATGATAAAGGGAAATGCAGGAAGAGATTTTAATGTTCTTGTTTTGGTGATCGATTTCAAAACCTGGAAGAGCAAGCTCATTCTAACAGACAAGTTTGGAAAAGCTCTTATCAATAATAAGAAAAATCACATTCTTTTTGCATATACGTGGGGCATTCATGAAACTCAATTATGTCCTACCCGCTAAAGAGGTCTCAACAAATGCTAGGATGTGATGTCATGCATACTGTGTTATTTGACAGCAGTAGGATTTAGTTAAAATCACCAGCCCCTCTGCCCTCCCCCCAAATCCATACACTTCTTCCCACAGGCAAGAAAGTATTTCTAATAATTCATTAGTTCAAAAAGAAGTCATGTAGATTATTAATTAACAAATCAAAACACAACATATCAAAACTGTGTCATGCAGCTATAGGAACCCTTAGAGGAGAACTGATAGTCTTATAATGCTTGTGTTAGTAACGGAAGACCAAGGAGAGAAACAGAGCCTGGTGAGGGAGATGGGTGAGACTTAGGTTCTGTCCCCGTCTGGCACAGGCCCATGGCATTCCACCATGAGAAACTTCCGCCAATGCATGTACTCTCCCCTCTCAGCCAATGGTTGCCTGGCCCTGGAGGCCCCATCAGGGGGTCCTGTCCTCTGTTCATGGTCTTGCAGTGGGCAGGACAGTGTTTCATTCATCAGCCTTGGCTTTGCAGCCAGCACAGGTGCCCAGAAATTTTGTTTAATAACTTTTCTTCTTTTGTTCTCAGTTATATATTTTCACCTTTTTGCTAGACTGTCAAGCCTTTTGAGGCAGAAACTCTTCTCTCTGCCCACTGCAACATGAAAGCAGGACCTTGTACGGAGTGGCCACCCAATACCTGGGGTCTGAAGTGGAACTGAGTTTGCAGACGGAGCTACAGCCTGCAGGCAGGGAGAGAAGTGGGAGAAGAAAGGTAAAATGTCTTCTGACTCTTCCAGACTTGGGAATCATTCCACATAGGCTCCTGAGGACCTTTGGCTCAAAGAAGAACTTTCTGATTTTGTGGCTAAGAAACAAATAAACACACAATATTTGTCAGCCCTCCTTTGAGGAGGGAGCTCATCCCTTCAGCCCTTGGTTCATGGAGAGGCACCAACTCAATTTCTGCATCCCATCTTTGGAAGCAATGGATGAGGGGGTGGTTGGAGGTCATTGGTTTTGGAGTTGGGTGCTACCTGGGCTCAAGTTTCCAGTGACTTTTGTCTTTTATTGTGGTAAAATATCAACTTAACCATTTTAAGTCATACAACTCAGTGTCACTAAGTATGCTCAAAATGTTGTCCAACCACCTCCACTATCCATTGCCGGGACTTTTCCATCATCTCAAACAGAAACTGTGTCCCCATTATTTTTAAATGGTGCCATTTTGGTCAAGTTGCCAGTTTCTTCATCTGTCAGTCAGGGCTAATCATATTACCTACTGAATGGGATTATTGTCAGGACAGAATGACGTCATGCGTGAAAGCCGCTTAGCATGGATTCTGGCACTGTGGTTTGTTGAGGATGCACTCAATAATGTTAGGACAAGAGCAAGAGGAAAGACAGCCCAACCACTTAGAGCTGGGAGAGGGACACAGAACAAGTTCCCTTCAGACCTAAATGATTCGAATTACTGATTAAAGTGTGCTGGACAGTGCTGATGGTGCTTGATGAGAACCATCACTGTGGGCAAACAACCCCTTCAGGTTTGAAAAACTGTTCCGTCTCCCCCCAGCACTGCACCTGGATGCCACAGAACTCCAGCAACACTAGAGTAGGGGATGAGCGGATGCACACAGACATTTCAGAGCTCAGAGTGAGGACAGGGATCATTTAGTCTTAGTTGTCAGTTTGTCAATGAGGAGCCTGAGACCCAGGGAAGTAAAGCGACCGACTCTGGAGTGCACGGTCAGGGCTAGAGATGGTATGAGAAGCCAAGTTCCTGAAGCATACTGTGTAATCTTTGCTTGAAACAGAACCCAGGAAAAGAAGAGAGAAACTTGAGAAGCCCCGAGGGCCCATGCAGTGCCTGACTGAGGGTCAAGGGCTGTGTACGTTCGATGTCGTCTTCTCGGCTTTCACTATACATTTGATCCAGAATGTTGTAGATAATTGCTGTTCATTAAGGAGAGAACATTCCCTTCCATTCTGGAGGCAAAGAGCATACTGGTAAGGGAATCATAGAAAATGACTCTTTGAAAACCACGATTCTTGGGGAAACTAGGAATGTTGTAAAGACTCAAAATAGCTTGTACTTTTTAACCTTACCCAGTCTCCGGCTGCTGATTCGCCTGCCCTGGATAGCAGGCTTCAGGAAGCTGCCTGGGTATTAAGTGAGATAAAGAACACCAGGGTGTCCTGCACCATGCCCAGCTTAGGACGGTGTTCAGCAGACATTTCTTCCCAGGAAAAAGGGATATCACTGATGGAGCATGCTCTCCAGCCCCAGTCACGGCCCGCTCGACTCTGCCGGGAAGATGCTCCATGCAGTGTGACCCCGAGAATAACCTCTGGGGAAGAGGTAGCCTTGGACTGGAGCAGTTTATGGCAAACACGTGCTGCCGTGCCCGAAGCTGCAGCACATTTGAAATGGCTTCCCATGTTTACTGGAAAAATCAAGATGCATCTCAGTGACATTCACACTGCAGCAAGAGATTTTTATCTCTTGCCAGCATATGGGTCACTGGATGTAGAGGGAGTCACTGTAAATCTGTGTAGAGCAATGGGAAGAATTTTGTGCTAGGATTCAGGACACTGGGTTCTAGAACTGGTCTCTTACTAGCTCTGTAATTTGAGGGCTTCACCTCTCTGAACCTCAGAATCCTCTTCTGTGAAACTGTTTGGAATACATGATTTCTCTAGCTCCCTCCAGCTTGAAAATACTACGTTCGATTTATTTATTGCACTCCCAGCTTTGCAAGTATTGTTGCTCAGCAAAAATATAAGTGCACATATATGTGTTCAAGCGCAAGGGCACACACACACACACACACACACACACCCCGTCCTGGACCTAGAATCTCCACTCAGGGACAGAGCACGCACACCTGATGCCCGGGTGAATAGCTTATTACTCACCACCTTCAGAGTGACATAGCCCAGCAGCCTCTGGACTACATCCTCATCCTCCTCCTGAGTCGGTGCTTCTGCTGCCAGATGAGACAGAAAAGGTGAAATCCGATCCCACCCCCTAGAGCCTGAGCCGCGGCGGCTGCAGCAGCCGCCCTTGCCTTTTCTACCCCGGATGCTGCAGCCGCACGGAATCGCTGAGCACAGCACATTTCTGAGCTTTGGGAGACAGACTGGATCGCTGCAGAGGGAAATGGGTTTCCATTCTTCAAACAGCTAGTTCCTCCCATTGAGTATTATTGTGTGTGTGTGTGTGTGTGTGTGTGTGTGTGTGTGTGTGTGTGTGGTGGGTTTACTTTAAACATTGCCACCTGCAAAAGGAAGAATTTGAGAAACCTTGGCTCTTGCCAAGACCAGACCCCTTTTGTGCAGTCAGATTGAATCATCTAGGATTGTGAGCGCGCTTCCTGTTTCAGCCCTATCCACCAAGGTGACATTTGTAAGTGTTTGTTGATGGCAACAGTGACAGGGTCTTGAAAGCATCTGAGTGCAAATGCCTGACTTGTTCTTTCACGGTGATGTTTCTGTGGGCTTCCAGGTCTAGGGCGACATTGTTCAGCTCCATGGGAAGAGCTATGCTTTTAGTGCGGGCTTCTCTGGCGTAACCTTCTGGGAACAGAATGGGGCAGAGCCTAAGACTCATTAGCTATGGGGGTGGAGTTTGCATTTTAATTTCCACAGATGTCTCCCTGCATTGCTCACCCGGCTTTTGGGGTGCCAGTTTCATTGCTGGCCAGACTTTGCTTCCAAATGAATGTTAAAGCTGGTGGTCTCTGGGCGTTTTTGCTATTTTGAGTTTCAGTTTTCTCGTCGGTGAAATAATACCACTTCTAGGGTGATCATGAAGAATCATCTAGATGACTTATGACAATGGTCTCTAAATCTTCTTGACTCTGTTTCCTATCAGTAAAATATTGAGTGTGCGCCCCCAATGCACATAGCATGCATTTATAAATTATATCCCACACTTATGCTATTAGTCATAATATGCACTTAGAGTAAGGTTCATTATTAATGACAGTGCTTGTTAAGTCATATTGCAAACAATGGTGATCATTTCAAAAACAAATTTTGGGCTTAGTGTTGGGTCGGAATAGATCCTCATTTTTTTGATCTTGGAATAATATGGTTGTGAAGAACTTTTCCCAGGAATGGATGCATCAGCTCTGCCTTCTCCTGTTGTTGCTGAATTAGTATTAGCCACTTTCACTTGGAATTTCTTTAAAGGGGTCTTCTAAGCCAAGTGTCCACTTCATGGGGGGGGGCTTGTTTAATTGAAACCAGCCTGCACACTCGGGAACTCCTGCCATTCTTCCCCATCATGGAACCCTTGCTCTTCCCCTGGGTGAGTGGCACCTGGGCTTCTATACACAGAAAAAAAAAGTCATCAAGTCATCACTGTCAACTCATGTATTAAACATTAAGGTAGTATAGAAGCTCTGATATTTTTTTTCTTGCCCTCAATGGATGGTTCCCCTGGGATATCTGCCTGCACCCTTTTTTGGAAACCACTGAGTTAATGGAGGTAAATGTGCTTTGTAAGCTACAAAACACCTGACTAAACAAAAAGGAGGATGCTGATTCAGAGGATTTCTTCATGTGTAGAGCTTTGCTCACCTAAAGCTCTAAGGAGCTCTGAATACTTTTTCAAGAGGGATCAATTTCCTGGGTGCTCACAAAGAGAATAGGCCTGGTTATTTCTAGCTTGTGATTGGAGTCCAGGGCCAGGTAAGCAGGTCACATGGTCATACATAGACTTTGCTGACTCCAGCGATGACCCTGTGTGACTGTTAGGACCATCTTGAGTGTGACTTCTAATTCCTCATTCTATGGAATAGAGGTCCAAGAGGAAGAAGCCCTGGGGGCTTGAAGCTGGATAACATGTGTTCTTTGAGCCTCTTCTAACTTATTATTCTTCCTGAAGCCAAATTTACCCCAGAGAGAATCACCCCTCCAGGCAGTGGTTAAGCTAGACAGCTCTCTGGATAGGGGTGTTTTGCATCTGCTATGGGAGTAGCCCAGGAAATTATCCAAGAAATGTTCAGTTTCTAATGGTCTATTCTAGAGAAAGGTACAGATAATAAATGGAAAGAATAAGAAATGCTTCTGCATTGCAAACACAGACAGCTTTGTTCAGTTGCAGGAAACCAAAACTATCAGAACAGTTCTAACATGTAGAGTAGACTATGCAGAAGTCCTTTTCTGGTCCTTTTAAATTTTTGCAGTACTGAGATCAAACCCAGGACCTCGTGTATGCTAGGCTAGTGCTCTACCACCCAGAGGCATCCCCAGCCCTGGGTCCTGAAAACTTCAGTTCTTTCTTCCATGGCAGATAGGTCTTGGGGTTTTTATGTGAATAAGTGGGGTCAGGTTAATTTGGTGTTGAGCCAGAAGAGGTGTGATTATGATTAGGTGACTCTGGGAGAGAGAGACAGGGAGATGGAATAGTCACAAATTATGACATACACCAAGCTAAGCTTCACAGGGTGTCTCTGTAGCTGACCCTGGGATGGCACACATGGTGAGGCAGAGATACTGAGTCATTCCGCCTTGCAGATTTTGCTGGGCTGGAGAAACTCTAGAACCCAGACTTTCTCTAGAATGAAGCAATAGTCCCTGGAATCTCTTTGATAGTTTCCTGGGCTACTCCCAGAGCATTGAGAAAGATCCTACTCCAGAGAGCGATCTGGCTTGATCACTGTCTAAGAGAGGGTGATTCTGGAGTAAATTTGGCTTCAGAAAAAATAGGGCAAAAGAGCCTCAAGAAGCATGTGTTATCCAGTCTGAAGAGGGGGAATAAAACACCAAGTTATTATAGTTGCAATAGAAGTTTAGACCAATACCACAAAGAAATCAGTTAATATAATATCATCATAAAATGTAAAACATATATTTAATGAAAACTAAATGGCAGTTCAGGGCCTTCTTCCTGAGCATGCTCTCTCATAGTGAATTGTGACTGGGCCCAGCTGCACAGTCCCCAGCTTCCCTGACTATGAAGTGTGACCAGGTGCCTGAACTCTTGTCAATGGATCTGAACCACTTCCAGCTCTGTTCATGAAGCTTCTGGTATGCCTACCCCCATGCTGTTTTCTCCTTCTCAAGACATAAGCCTACTCATGATAAGGATCCAGCTCTGGACATGTGGATGATGATGATTCTCTAAGGGAGGGTTGAATTGTGATTGGATCCCTGAATGACCACATGGAGCGAGGCTCTCTTCCCCTCCCACCCAAAGCCTGCACTGCTGTAGTGGATGCTGTGGTGGGTTACATAGGCCTCCCCCTTTAGTTCTGCAGCTCTCATGCTCCCAGCTTCTGGGAACATGGCTGCCGATGGTTCACATTTGAATTCTTTAGGAGTCACTCTTGTCTAAAGAGCTGCCTCACCCGAAGTTCCACCATCTACCACAGGGACAGCCCACTTCCAGTCAATGTTAGGTCAAAAGGCCTGGCTCATGTGCCTCGATTTTGGACACCTCTAAAGGGACTTCAGAGCTCTTTGTGGTATTGGCCTAAGCTTCTCTTGCAACTGTAGCAACTCCTCTGCCCAGAGGCACTCCCTGTAAACTCCGGTGTGCAAGATTCCTGTCAGTCCATTTCCCAAAGGCCCAGCCCATATGCTACTTTTACTGTGACTGTCACTTGAATGTGAGAGGGAAAACCCTCCTAAGCCTCTGAGTTGTACTTATTTGTTACAGTTGCTCAGACCTTACTTACCTTTATCCAGTTATTGAACTGTGAGAAACAAACTGACCCGAGACTCAGACCTGAATTCTAGTTCTGTTTCTTCATGGGACTCTTTGTGTTCCCCATATTTTAAAAATTGGTGCATTACAGTTGTGCATAATGTTGTAATTCCTTGTTACATATCATTCATGCACAAATTATGACAATATAATTTGGCCAATATCACTCCCCAGGACTTCCCCTTTTCCTCCTCTCCTCCCTCCCCTGGACCCCTTCCTCTCCTCCACTGATCTCCCTTTGATTTTCATGAGATTCCTCTCCCCACACCTTTCTTTTTCTTTTCAGCTCCCACATATGAGAGAAAGTCTATGAAGGGGACTCATTTTTTGACTTTGAACTTTACTTCTCTTGGCTCTCATCTTATCTGTAAAATGAAGATGTTGGACTAGATCACTTTAAAGGTCTCATCCAACTTTAATAATCTGCAGTTATCTCTTTGTTCTAAAAACTCTCTTTATAGAGATACAGTGATATCCAGTGGCAGTTGTATTAGTTGAAAATTTCCACCCAAGCAAAAGATTTGGAATGTGACCCTGCATCCTGACCTCTCCTGTGCTCCTTCCTCATCCCATTTCCTTTCCCTTCTGCCCGCACCACCTGTCCTCCATTTTCTCTCTGATGCATCTCATCTACCAGCCAGAGAGGAGGTCCAGAAAACTTCAGTCATTTCTTTGAGCTCAGCTGCTGCTGGATGCTTCCAGCTGAAACTCCATCTGGAGCTCATGCTGCAGGCCAGCTCCTCCGGTGAAAGCCGTCTTTTTCCATTGCACCTCTCAGCCCCGCACCCCAGGAGGCTTGGGTAGACTTGGCCACGGAGGACAAACATTGGATTTTCTTCTTCCCCAAGTCAGGGCTCGTTTGGAATCTGAGTGCCCTTGCTACCCATTTCCAGGAACACGATGCTGTGCTCAGCACTGTAACCAGCCAGCAGCACCTACCCTGCCCTCATGGCACTTACATCCAAGTTTATGCATGTCACTCATGCAGTCAGAGCAAGGTTGGTTTCTATTTAATGGTGCTTTGCAATTTTCAAAGCATGTTTTCTTATTGTCTCAATTCATCTAGTAAATAACTCAGAAGGCCTGGTGTTCTTATTATTCTCATTATACAGATGGAGAAAAAGAAGAAAGTAAAAGTGATTATTCTTGGTGAGGGAGAGAGAGGAAAGGAGGGAAGGAGAAAGAGAGAGAGAAAGAAGAGAGGAGGGAAGAGAGAAGAGAGAAGAGAGGAGAGAGAGAGAGAGAGAGAGAGAGAGAGAGAGAGAGAGAGAGATAGATAGATCCTGGGGATCCAAAACAGGGCTTCACACATACTGGGCAAACTCTCTACCACTGAACACATCCCCAGTCCTTCTTATTTTTTTATTTTGAATCAAGGTCTAAGTTGACCAGGTTGTCCTCAAACTTGTGATCCTTCTGCCTCAACCTTCCAGCTAGCTGGGATTACAGGTGTGTACCACTATGCTTAGCTTTAACATTACTATCCCAAGATCACATCATAGTGAATAGAGGTAGATTTGGAATCCTGATCTTCTTACCTCAGAACCTGCACTTTTGGTTGGGTGTGTAACTCAATGGCAAAGCACTAGTCTAGCATGCAGGAGGCTCTGGGTTCAATTCCCAGCACCACACAACAAACAGACAATAAACACTCTGCATTTTTCTTTCTTTCCCTTTTGTTAATCTAAGAAACTCCCTCTCAAGATCCACTTAGATATTCCAGGCAGGCTCTGGGCTCAGGAAACTTGGCTCAAGTCTTGACTTATAAATTATTAGTTGGCAATATGCCACCCCTGCCCTCAGCTAGATTGGGAACACTTGATCATTTTTGTATTTCCTCAAATGAAGATTACTTAATCTTGGTTCATGATGTTAAATGTGTTTTTCCCTCTATAATACCAAAATGTTGTACACTATGCAGTGATGATATTAACCAGCTCTGGTCCTATATAGGGACAATGGGAAGCTGCCTATGTGTGTGACATTAACAAACCTTAAGACATCTTCTCCTTTGTTGCCTCCCAAATTCCTTCCTTGAGCAGAGGTATAACCTTTCACTCCACAGCACAAAAGGTCTCAAGTGGAATCTTGCACTTCACTCTGGTTTTTAAGGACTTCTCCCAGGTCCTCTTCCAAGACTGGGTGTGGGAAGTGAGCTGTGGAAGAGGATCAGTATGGGGAGAGCTGCCCCAGAGGCAGGGGCTGGAAGAGCTTCAGGGAGGGAAATGAGACATAGAGCGCGAATTCATGGGTTGATCTGACCTGGTAGTTTGGGTGATACCATTTTTTTTTTGCTTTTTTTTTTTTTTTTTTGGTACCAGGGATTCAACTCAGGGGCACTTGGCCACTAAGCCACAACCCCAGCCCTATTTTGTATTTTATTTAGAGACAGGGTCTCACTGAGTTGCTTAGCACCTCGCTTTTGCTGAGGCTGGCATTGAACTCGAGATCCTCCTGCTTCAGCCTCCTGAACCACTGGGATTACAGGAGTGTGCCACTGCGCCCAGCCTGATACCATTTTGGAATCTTCAAAAATCCCTTTCCAGTGTTTTCAAGAGGCTGGTGTGAGTGGTGGGAGTAAAGGGAGAGGTGGGGATTTAAGGTCCTCTGCCCCAGTCTGCAAACATAAGCAGCTGAGTTCCAAGGTTGAGGATCTGATGACTTAAAGAGAACTGGGGCATGGAGCAGCCTGGAGGGTCCTTGCTGCCTCTGCGTGTTCCGGCTCCAGCCTGTGCTACTTCAGCACCAAAGACAGCGCCACAGGGCCCTCCCCGAGGCTGCGGGGCCTCTGCCTGTCGCTGTTTACTTTGGGGAGTTCTGAATGTCTGAGTCAGTGTCCTTGGCAAGCTGTGCTGAGGACAGGAACACGGAGTCTTGAGGAAGGCTGAGCATCCGGGGTCTCACTCGGATGCATTTGGGGTCTCCTTCAGGAGAGGGATAATCTCCTTTTTAAGTCTGCTTTCCTTAGCTGTCTGGGCACTTGCTTAACCCTTCCTATCCGATTCTATCGGAAAGAGGATGGGATCTTGTGGCATCTCTTCCCCTCCTTAGAACTAACCTCATTTTTTTTTTCGGTGCTGGGGATTGAACCCAGGGCCTTGTGCTTGCAAGGCAAGCACTTTACCAACTGATTAACCTCATTCTTTTAGGTCTAGGTTTACATCACAGATCCCCAGCTCTCTGATTCCCATGCAAGAGCTGGCCAGATAACCCTCAATTTCAGGGAAAACATGGGTAGGCACTGAGGTGAAATTGGCAGAGAATTAGATTCCCTGCAGTATACGGACCACTGGTTAAGGATATCTTTTCCATATTGGGAATTAAACCCAGGGTCTCACACACGCTAGGCAAGCACTCTACCATGGAGCTCCATCTCCAGGTCTTTTAATTATATTTTGAGACAGGGTCTCACCAAGTTGCCCAGGCTGGCTGGGACTTGTGATCCTCCTGCCATCGCCTCCCGAGTTACTAGGATCATAGGCATGTGCCACCGTGTCCAGCTTGTCAGTGACATATTGAAGACATGATACCTTAGCTCAATGGGATGTTCCCACCAGTGGGAATTTCAAGTTCAGTTACAAGTGGAGGTAGAAGATGACCTAAAAGAATCTCCAGGGCCTCAGGGATGACACAAATTATGCAATCAAGACAAATTTGCTACTCTACCTCTACGAAGGCCATCTTGGGTGTCCTTCTCATTCTTTACCAACTGTGTGATCTTGAGCAGGTCACTTAATTTCTTCAAGTCTCAGTTCCATCAAATATTAAGAGGGATAATAACAAATGCCAATGTTACATAAATATCAATGGAATACTTTATGGGAACTTGTTTTGCTAACTATAGCAAAAACCACAATAATTTAAAATAACAGTCCCTAGGAAGTCTTTGATGGGACGGAACAGGCATTTCTGGTTTCACAGTCACTGTGGGCTATGAAAGTGTCACATCAAGCCCATCACAGAGTGTGCAGCAGGTCAATTCAAAGGGAAACTTGTCATCCTGCTTTCAGTTGGCTATTGCCTGTGAACTTGGCTTTGGTCCCTTTTGTATCTGAAAAATACATTTTTTCTTCCATTAACTTAATAAGCTAGGGACACTCACACTGACACCCTTGGTTTATCAGGCAGTCACAGCGCTGCTGGAAACAGCTGGTGACACATCCCCTTTCCCCCATCCCCCAATAGCAGTTAGACATCTCGGAAAGTTGCTCACTCCTGCCTGTGGGTTTGTATAATTGCCAAGTGTTTCCACCCATCCCCCAGCTACCTTCATGTCACTTCCATTCATTGCTGCCACATCTGTTGGATGATTTGACCTTCCTTCAGAGCACTTAGGAAAGACAACTTCCTATTGCCTCTAAGGGAGGGCAAGCCCCGCCATTGCTCAGCCCACAGACGATGTAATTCCTGCCTGTATGCTCAGACGGGAAGTTAGTCTGTACCCATCATCCCATTATGTCCCCGTGTGGCTTCTCACTCATCACTCCATGTCTCTTTCCTCTTTCCTGATGGAGTCTCAGTTTTGTTCATGTACCCTCCATTCCCCAGGCAGCCATGTCCCTGTGGACACTGACCTCATCTCCCGCTCTAGGGTGGTTCTGCTGGGGACAGGCTGGTGGTTAGTGCTGCAAGGTCCCTGGGAAAGGCTTCCCCAGCCCCAGGAGATGGCGAAGGATTTGGAGGAGATGCTGGGAATTGTGGCTGCCAACCTGATGTGAGAGCCACACGGGATGACAGGACAGAGGGATAAAAATAAGCTGGGTCCTTGGTGACTCTGCCATGCCACTGTATCAATTCATTCTGAACCTTGTGTTTCTTCTGGCCTTCCTGTTACGTGAGCTAATGAAGTTCTTTATTGATTGAACAGGGGTTTCCGTTACTTGCAGCAAAAAGCATCTGAACATACTCCACTGCATGTCAGGGGATGGCTCTCAGTTATTTATTAAAGACACAATGCAAACTTGTCCTGTGTTGAGTCCCACAGGTAGCATCTCAGAGTGACCCAAGGGTTGTTGTTAGACCAACAGTTATTTCATTCACTTCTGCCATTCTCAGCTGCGTGGGGTGACTTTAGGTGGCAGCAGTTATAAGACATAGTTGTCCAGTTTGTGGATCCTACTTGATCACATTTTCAGTCTTGTTCTTTTTTAAAAAATATTTTCTTAGTTGTAGATGGACACAATATCTTTATTTATTTTTTATGTGGTGCTGAGGATAGAACCCAGTGCCTCACACGTTTGAGGCAAGTGCTCCACCACTGAGCCCCAGCCCCAGCCTCGTTCTTGATCACAGCTCATTCCATTTCTTCTGGGTGCCCAGCCTCATCTGCAAGTGCATTTGCTTATTTTTGTGGTTTCTCTGTTTGTTTGTTTTGGTGGGAAGGATGTCCTTTAGTTACATAGAACAAAGGTCCCACCAGGGAAGAAGGTCTTCATCAGTTGGGAAGACTTTTTGCTCCTTTGAAGGAGCAAAGGGCTCAGGATTCTATATGTGAAGAGTTCCTTGGGGCGACCTTTACTGCCCTTCCTCTAGGGAGCACACTGAGAGGGTGCTGGGTCCACCCTGTGTGTAAATCTCCCTAGCAGCTACTCGGTCCCCTGGAACAATGCTCTCCTCCTCTTGGCTCTGGTGTGTGGCCACAGAGGGAGGAAGTGGAGGAATCCATGCCTGCTGCTGCTTGGTCTTCACACTTGCAGACAGATGATCAATACTTTGGAAATTAGAAAAGAAAGGATGGGGGAGACTGAGGAACCAAAGAAGCTGTAAGGAGATACATTTCATATTTCCAACAAATCCTTGTAAAACTCAGTCAAGAAGTCACGTGCCTGAGAAAGGGGACTGAGCTATTTTGTTTGGCCTTGGGGTGGAGGGGGTTCATGGTCTTGTTAAAAGATGACATGAACAATCAAAGAGTTACTTTTAACCATAAAATTAGCTGAAGAGAAGGTGTGAATAATTGTTTTGGACAATAATAGAAGAGCTTATCATAAGATAGGCCATTACTTGTCAAAAGCTTAAATTAACTGTACAGATAATAATCTAGAGAAGAAAAAAGATTGGACTGCAATCAATTAAGAAGGGTTATGAAGGACATGGGGATGGTTCCACAATCATCACTGTCATCACCAGTATTGTTCTGAGTACTCTGGTAATATGACGTTCTATTAATTGGGCATCTGCTATAACCAGTGCCAGGAGTTGGGTTATGGTTGCTCAGTCTCTGCAACAACATTGCCAGGCATTATCCCCTTTGTGTAATAGTGGGACTGAGAGATAGATTGCCTAGGAACTTCTGCAAGAGCTTCAATGAGATAGAGTTAACGTAGGACACAATTCACTCATTCAGTGGGTTGCCAGTGTGTTCCCCAAGCTGTACAGTGGTTACCACAATCAATTTTAGAACATTTTCATCTCCACCACCCCCAAATCCCAAATCCATCAGTTCCATTTCTCCCCAAATCCCCACGACCTTTGCTTTGGGATTTTAACTCAGGCCCAGTGAGCACTGAAGGCTCTTGGTAAGTGTGTGGAAACTTGCAGCTCCTGAGATATTAGAATGTTACTTAGCTCTGCAGTCTCTACTGACTTTGAGACTGATTCTGAAAAGACAGGAAGTGGATGAATTTTTGCTACATAGTGTTTATGTGCTTAATTTTGGGTATACTGACAGGCTAAGGGGTTCCAGAATTGCACCCCTAGACCATTTATCTCTTGCATGTTTACATGCTGTCCAAGGCTGGGACTGCTGGAGATTCCAAATAAAATTCCCTCTGCAGTTTGGGCTGAGAGTGGGGAAAACCGATCCACAGATAACTCAATAAACAAGGTGTCATCTCCCAGGCCTCCACTCCAGCCATCCAAGATGGTTTCTTAACAGCTCACTGCTGAGCCACAGGTTTGCCTTTTCCCGTTCATCAGTGCGGGGTCCAGCCAGGCTGGAAGCTACGTTCCTGCTTGAGAACTCGCAGCAGAGAACCCATCAACAAGACCCAAACCATAGCTCCTAATGTGAGAAATGGTGATTTTGAGAAGTGGAGTTCAAAGCTGAAGGTTGGAAATATTCCAAATACAAGCACTAGAGTATCGAAGCACAATGCAAGCACCAGGAATCTTCCAGCATCTCATTTTAAGTAAAAGCTCTGAGACAGAATATTAAGCAACTTGCCTAAAAGCAAGCCCAAGTCTGCCTGTTCCAGAGGGTGTTTTCTTTCCACCAGACCAGAACGCTAAGGGCAGGCAGAGTCACGGAGCATCTTAGTCCACTGAGGTCACTGTAACAAAACACCATAAACCAGATAGCTTATAAACAACAGAAATTTATTTCTCATAGTTCCAGAGGCTGGGAAATCCGAGAAGTCAGCCAATTTGATGTCTGAGGTGGGCTCACTTTCTGACTGGTAGGTGTTGCCTTCTTGCTGTGTCCTCACAAGGTGGAAGGGGAGAACAAATTCTCTGGGTCCTCTTTCATACGGGCACTGATGTCCTCCATGAAGTCTCCGCCCTCTTGCCCTAGTCACCTCCCAAGGCTCCACCTCCTAATGCCATCATACTGGGGGTCAGATGTCAACATATGAATTTTGGAGGGACACAGACATTTCGATGATAGCATGCAGAAAACCTAAAGACAAAGGGAGTGTGTGATGACAAAGCCCCTTCTGAGCACCCTGCAGGGACTGCAGACGTCCTTCCTTGCTGGAAGCTGGGAACGTGGTCCATGCTGCTGGGAAAGGCTCCCAAGCTCCATCGCTCCAATTTGCCCAATCGCTCTGTTTTTCGTTAGTTCCCCTGTAGGGTGGGTGCTGGGGTGGGGAACAGGCCTTAGGGCAGAACTGCCCCTTTCAGCTGTAATTAGTCTAGTGACCTTGTAGCATATTTGTTTCTCGATCTTTTAAACCAAGGCCCTCACATAAATTCCCACTCACCTGTGACAGACCCAGGTGTGTGACACCCCCTCTCACACGGCAGGAGGGGAGAGCAGAGAGAGCCAGTTCAGACACCAGGGCAGGAGTCACGAGCCCCGCTGCCTCCCTACCCTGTGGAGGACTGCCTCCACCTCTTCTCTGGTCTCCCAGGAAGATCCTGTGGAGAAGAATGAGATCATGTCTGAAAAGTGAACTGAACTTCTTGGAGCAAGAAGCTAAATAATTCCAAGGCCTACAAGTGCCATTATCTGCTCCAATTTCTAATCCTGATTCAAGGACCAGATTGAGTTTATCTTTTAAAAGAACTGGTCAGCTCTTGAATCAAAGAGCTGAATCCTCTTATTTTCCTCTTCTGGGTTTTCAAATGGTGACAAGAGCTCCTAATGCCATGGCAACGGGAGCTGTGGAAAACTTAACCCTGAAATGTGGGGTGAAGAGGACCTCGTGGACTTGGCAGCCTCTAAGGGATGAGACTGAAGGTTCTTTCTTCATCCTGACATTGTGCACTGCAACCAAGACTTTTGGGAGCAAAAATATGGGCTCTGGTGTCATTCTGTGCTTGGTCTGAATGCCAGCTTCGATATTACTGGGCTGTGTGATACCTGGCAAACTACTTAACTTCTCTGAGCCCATGTTGCAGGATTGTGTGGGTACATGTTAGATGATCAACAAATGGAAGGCTTTGTGGACTTTGCTCTATCTATCTGTCTACCTATCTACTATCTATCTACTGTGGCCTGTTTTAAGCATTGAATTTCTTATCCTTTGCTCCAGGTTTGCCACCAGCAGCCTCTGATGATGAGGTTCATCAATTTGGAAGAGTATGGAAACAGGTGTCCATATCTCAGCGTTTCTTGGACCTGCGAAGATCCAGGAAAAACCTGCCTGAAAGTTTCCCTTGTTGCATGTGACTCCTCTCTATTCAGAATGTGATAATAATGGAGGGGACACAAAATTTGCAGGTGGACAGCCAGGAAACAGAGAGCCCTGACTCACAGAGGTCGTGGGCCACTCATTTCCTCTTACTGCCTTTAGACCTCTGCTCTGTCCTGTGTGTTTAAAAAAGCTTGACAGCTCTTTGGAAAAAGCACCTAGAGGAGTTTGGACAAGGTGGATTTTTACTCAGCTCCCCAAGAAATGAAACTCTACCGCCAGCACCTCTTCCCCTGAAGTCATCCAAACAGGGGTGTGTCTGCTGGACAGAGCAATCGCTGTGCATCACTGGACATGTCATGAGCTGGGAAGGTTGAGGAGGGAAAGATCTGCATGAGAGAGAGAGGAGACCAGAACACAGAAAGCCAGAGCTGCCAGGCCCCAGAGCAGCCTCCACCTTCTGGCACCTTTCCAAGGACTAGGCCATTGACCATCTGCCCCCAAAGTCTCTGTGTACTGGTAGGCAGTGAAGAAGACACTCAGGAACTTACTGTGCACCCTTGGGAAGACCACTCGTGGGTCCCAAAGTCAGTATCTGTAAAATAAGAGTGCTGGACTCCTTCTTCTCTGAAACTCTGATTTTGTGCCCCTGTGAGAGGGTGCTGCCCTGGGTTTCAGAGCACCCAGGGAGCAGCCCGGGTTCTCTGATGGACTCTTCCAGGGCCTGCTGTCAGGGAAAGGCATAGTTCATAGCCACACCCAGGTTTCCCTAGCTCTCTCGCAAGTTCTCCATGAAGAAATGGCCTAACCCTCATTCTACAGGAAGTGGGCCACAATGTATTGACAGGATCCCCTCTTCCTCTCCTGTGCCCTGTGACTTTGTTTTTTGGTAAATATTTATTGGCCATATTGATGTGTCAGGTACTTGTTCATGTCATTGTATGAAACCCGACAATCTACATCTTTGGAAAGCTCATGCTTTGCAGGACAGGCGAATAATAGTAGATGTACGTTTCACGTTTGGATAGCTCTTGCAGGCTGGTGAGGATGGGGGAGACCCTCAGGGCTGTGACTGGGGGAGCGGAGGGGGTTGTAATTAAAATAGGTGGCTTCTGAACAAGGAAGGGAAGGACCTTGGCTGGCCAAGGGGAGATCAGAGCCCTTATTTAGAATATAACTAGTCATTAATATTCACAAAATGCCCTTTAATGATGCTATTCATTAGTGCCACTTATTTGTTAATAATTAAACATGAACCATTGTCTGTTCATTTCCCCCTTTCATAACGGCTCATGCACCTTCCCGTGTCTCCTGCGCTTTCCAACTTTGCTCTGTTCTTTGTCTCCCCTTCGTTAGGAGGTTCCTGTATCTCCCCTTATTTCTTCCACGATCGCGGGGGATTTTTCCACGCGGTTCTGCCACCCGTCCCTCCCCTCCCCCTCCCCGCCTTCCGAGGCCCCCACCCGCCCTGCTCCGGTTCTCCGCGAGCCTGTCAGTTTCAGGCGGCTTCGGGCCAGCGGCGCGGAACTGCCCGGCCAGGGCGGAGGCAGGAAGCCCTGCCGCAGTCGGCGCGTGACTGGTGCCTCCTGCGTCGCCCACCCGGCCTCGGCCCGTCCACTGAACTGCACCCGCCTTGGCTCCTGCTTCCCAAGTGGCTCGGACCCTGGGGAAACACTACCGGGGGGCGGCAGGCCCAAGCCCCCTTCCTGATTCCCGGGACACCCTCAGGGCAGTGGCCCCCTGCGGGTCTCTGCCTCCTCAAAGGGAGCAAAGGGATGAGGGGAGTAATGCTCTCACTCCTGCTACCAGCCAGGGGTGGGGGGTGGGGGTGAGAGGTGAATAAGGATGCCATCCGGAAGTGCTTTGGACAGTGTCATAGTGAAACTCAGGACAGGGCTGTGGCGCAGGGCGAGAGGTCCCGAGCTAGGTGCTGGGGGCGCAGACCCCAAACGGGGCGCCCTGGGTCTGGAGGAGCTCGGTTCGCACTGGGGGGAGAAATCGAGGTGTGCGCTGGGAACAGGGGCAGCCTGTGACGTATCCCCTGCGGAGCCCGGTCCTGGCCTGAGGGTTAGGGGCAAGCTTCTCTGCCCTGGGCAAGAGTAATCTGGAACTGAGCGGGGTATGCAGACGTTCCTGCTCTAACTGGATTGGGAGGGCGCAATTCAAGGACCTGGGTACTAAGAGAGGGGCTGCAGATTCCCTTGTAGATCCGGTTTGCGCACATGCCGGGTTGCAAGGGGTAGCGCCCGAGATGCCAAGTCCAGAGGCTGCAAGGCGAAGGTCTGGTGAGGATGCTGGGGGTGTGGCTGGAGCAATTGGAGGAAGCCCTCCCCACCTCTGAAGGGCACCCCTCACTGGTGAGCACACAGAGACTGCTGCTCCTTCCCACATCTCAGTGAATAGGGTGTACTTTTTACATTCTGTAGAGGTAGAAAGATTTTATCCAAGCAGCTTGTCATTCGTGTTGGTTTCCAAGTTAGCTGCTTGCCCTCTGTGCCCATTTTCCCTTGCTATTATTTAATTGATTTGTGGGGACCCCTAGTACTTTATTTTTTTTAGAAAAAAATTCAGCTTTTTTAAAAAAACTTGGTTTTAGTTTTGCATGTGGTGCTGAGGGTCGAATCTAGTGCCTCATGCATATAGGCAAGCGCTCCACCACTAAGCTGTGATCCCAGCCTCTCTTATTACTTTAGACATAGTATCTCATATTGACTTCCTGTTAATGGTTTATCTGAACTTTATAATATATATGTCTGCATTTACATCTTTATTAGGTATAACGGGTGTACAATAATCTGCACATTTTTAAGGTGTTCAATTTGATGAATTTTGTAGTATGTAGACACAATGAGAACATCATCACCATCAACCTACATTTTCATCTTCCCCAAAAGAGTCCTCGAATATCTTGGTAATCCCTGCCTTTTTCTACCCTCATCCCCAGGCAACCTCTGATCTCCTTTTTGCCCACCATAAATTAGCTTACTTTTTCTAGAATTTAAAAAATGGCATTATACAATATGCACTCTTTTTTTTCTGACTTTTTGCACTCAGCGTAATGATTTTGGATTTCATCCATGTTGTTGCATGTATCAATAGTGTGTTCTCTGTCACTGAGCAGAATTCCATCCTATGGAGATGCCACAATTTGTTTATCCATTTACCCATTGATGGACATTTGGGCTGTTTCCAGTTTGTGGCTATTAAAAATTGAGCTGCTATGAAGTCTTTGAATGTCAAGTAGAATTTTGGTAGAAATGGAACCATATTTCAGGCAGAGGGAGGTAAGGACCAGCGTATGGACAGGGAAAGTATTGTCTTGGGATGGGGTGGCTGGAATACAGGACAGACACACAGAGGCAAGGGGAGAAGAGAAGTCAGAGCTCAGAGGAGTTTGGAGTTTATGCTTGGGACTTTGTTCTATTTGATATACAATGGGAAGACATGGCAATTTTTTTTTAAGGTAGGGAAGACACAAAAGAATTCCAACCCTGTTCAGATTAACATTCCCTCAATCCATATTTACTGAATGACCAGTTTGTTTTTAACGTTTGCATTAGGAAATGCTAACACAGGCTGGGAGCTAGGAGCTGCCGTGGCAGGGTCCCAAGGTCTTTGAGAAAGGAAGCTTCTTGTGACTTGTATTTTCCCCCTCACATAAGATCATGGACATGCGTGGTCATGAACTATCCCCGTCTCAGTATTCCTTATATAGAGGAATGTCTGCTTCAACAAGCTTTGTAAAATGTAAAAACAGATTTCTGAGAGTTTCTCATTACCCTTCATTGAAAATTGAGGATATGTTACTGTAGAAAAATGTCACCTCATCAAGGTAGAGTATCATCTTATAAGAGTCATCATGCAATAACCTGAAGGTACCAGGGAAAGAGCGGTTCTGGGACATGCCCCTATGGGCATGTCAGCCTCCCTGCGTGAAAGCACACAGGCAGCTAGAGAGGACCAGAAAAAATGGACACCTCCCTCACATCCTCATCTTTGCCAGTGGCTAACACAAGTGGAAGGCAGAGATGGTGGGAGCCCTCAACACAGTCCCTAAAGGTGAAGCCAAGGGTTAGAACACACCTGGGAAGTGTGCTCTCACAACACCTGCAGCCTCTCCCATCCTGATCCATTCTTTCTGCTTCTCCCTCCTTTGTCCTGTAGATCACCTTGGCCCTCTGGCTTCTGGTTACATTCGGCTCACTGGAGGCCCCACTAGGAGGAGAGGCAGGGCATTTGTTCCCCTAGTTCTCTCCTAACTGGTTGCTGCAGCTTTTATCAAAGGACCCAAGGTCACAGCTCCTCTGGGGAGCCACCTCTTCCCCCATGCAGCCCTTTCCCCAGTTCGGGTAACCAGTACGTGCTCTGGTCCCTTTGGTCAGGGTGGTAATGAGTCCCTGAAGCTGCCATCCCTTGTTGGTTTCTTCTAGTCCTGCTGGTGACTTTATGGTCGCTTGGAACTGCTCCTTGGTTTGTATTGTCATCCATTTCCTGCCAGGATTCTGCTTGGGTTGTGCAGAGAGGAGATCCTTCCTTGCAGGTTGGGGGAGGCCAGGCTGTATTGTAGAGTGAGATTTGTTGTTACGGTTTCTTCTAGCAGCGCACCAGCCGAAAGGCACATCGGTTGCGTTATGGCTACACTGACTAAAGATCACAGCAGAGGAAAAGTGGGTCAGTGGTTTCAGACTTGTTCTAATTTCTCTTTTAACAGGTGGCTCCATCTCTAATTCCCGGTCCACTTTTCTTAATTAGGCTGCTAAAATGTTCTTTGTTGGAGAATTTTTGTTTTTTCCAGAGCTTGTCAACTTGTTCACCACCCCGGCTCTTGCCCCTCCAGGTCTCCCCAGCATTCCTTGCCTGGGATAGGTGGTTTGGAAGCCTCCTGCTTAAGTTGCACATGTATACTTTTCTTGTGATCCTTGGTTTTTCTCAATGGGTAGAAGCCTTAGGAAAGGGCAGACATTGCATTAGTGTTAGGGGACTCGTCATTCCTTGTGCGGTCAGGAACCTCAAGACACACATAATATAGCACCAATAAAAATGTCAAAGACATAGAACATGAAAATGAGTGTAAACCAGGAGTAAGTTTATTTATTCAAAAGATACTTATTGAATACCTACTGTGTGCCAGGCACTGTTCTAGGAACTGAAGAAAGGATTGTACCTATGGGTAATTTCCAGTCTCATGATAGTCATATTAGGCTGGTATTAATAGGTATAGTTAGGTATTATTGGATTATTAATGCATTAGTAAATCTACTAGCTAATTAAGAAATTGATTAAATCAGTGCATATTTAGCAGATGCAGTGAGGATTTATTTGGTTTGGTGAGGTCAACATTGAAGAATGTTGGTCTGTTGAGGGAGATGTCACTTGTGGCACCTGCAGGATGGCATGTTCCTGGGCAATGTGGGTCAGGTATGATGGTGGAGAGTACCAGCTATGCAGTAGGAGAAGCCAGACCTCAGAGCCTGACTGTGACTACAGTCTAAGTTCTTCTTAACTCCAGCTCCAACCGGGGAAGCCTGCCAGCTTGAAGCAGTGGTCTAGGACTCCATGGGAAAGAGCTCAGACGTCTGGCCTTGCTCCTGGTTCTGTCTTTTACTACCTAAGGGCCATTCAAGCAGAATTTAACTTCTCTGAGCTTCACTTCCATTTGTAAAATGGAAAAACCTTTCTGGCTTGACATTTCAGATTCATGCATTTCTGTCTTACTGACCTGACTGTATTTCACAAACATTTATTTGAAGGCTGCTTTGTGCTAATCATATGGCTAAGTATGAGGAAGACTTAATCCTTGCCCTTAAGGAGCTCTTGATCTGGCAGACCTGGAGAATTGATGTCCTGGGAGGGAGATAAGCAGGCAGCAGAATGAGCTGAGCTGTCTGCTAAGAATGCAGGTTCCTGGGTCTCCCTTGCAATGTATGGAATTACAGTTTCTAGTTCTTTTCATTTTTCCTGTTGGATGCTAGAAATTAAACCCAGGGCCTTCTACATGCTAAGCAGGCACTTTACCAGTGAGTCACACCTCAAGACCTAGACTCTCTGGTTCTCATGGACAATACGGTGGAGAATTTGCTGGGCTGTGTTTGGATGGTGGGCCATAGATGTAATGTCCAGAGGGGCACACACATCCCTGTACTGCCTTCATGATTTTTGCCATAACTGTGTGAGCCTGCTCTATTATTTACTTGATAGTTTTCACTAAATTCACTGAAAGATTTCAACTGTAATATTTAAAATGAACAATGAAAGCTTCTTGCCACAAATGCTGCTGGTAAGCAAATACTACGGGCTGCAACCAAAGGCAACTAACTGCAGAGGGAACACAATGGGAAAGGAGGCTACACAATGCCAGCTAGACACTGCTAAGGGCTGCAGCCCACATTTTCCTGGTTAAAATGGGAAATGAGAAGGGGCAGAGAGAGGGGAGCTTGTGCTTGGAAAGAGGAAGCCTGGCTACTGAAAGGGGGGCCCTTTTGACAGTGTGGATGGTAAACACTGAATAGGGAATGACAAGAGATTCAAATGTATTTTCTTGACCTTTCTTCAAAAAATATCTTACACAAACCAGGGTATAAAGCAGATTAACCACCACCACAACAAGAACACAGAAAACTAACAGCAACCCTGAAGAAAAGCCAGGACAGAGGCCTCATTCTCCACTGTGCCAGACCCCAGAGCATCACACTGTGCTTTGAAAAGCTCTGGTTCGGGCATGGACTCTTGGGGCTGGGCAAGAGGGCAGATTTCAACGCCGTGGGCACAGTGAAGGCTTTGTAGTCTTTGTGTCGGCAGGGACCGAGCAGTTAGCCTAAAGGGCAGGTAAGGGGTCTGGCCACATTTAGGGGATTCCTTTAAGGATTTCAGTCCCAGGAGTGAGATTATTTTATTTGAGTTTACCAGTTTCTCTAGATAGAGGGGAGCAAGAGAGGTGACATTATCTTAACCTGGAGCAAATAGCAGGGTTTGCTGCTTTGCTTCTGGAGGGTAGTTGAACGCAGGCTTGGTGATTCTATAAGTCGAACTTGTATTTCAACATTTATAAAGGAAAAGGCTTAACTGGCCTGGCTCCTGTCCCGAGACTTTAGTGGATCAGGAAATCAACTGAGTCCACAGGGAAACACCAGGTGATCATTCTCCATACTTGTTGGGAATCTTCTATGAGCCCTGGACCTGAAGCCTTTCCCACTCCACTGGGGAGAAGTCTTAGGTGAATCAGTGTGCTCCGTTTTGGGAGAAAACCCAAGTTAAGTCATAATTCTTAACATGAGAAGTTTAGGAAAGATGGTGGCCAAATGAAGTGGATACTGTGGAATTCTTATCAGGTTCTCTCTGGGGGACCAGTGCACCCCTCTGCCCTACTGGGAATCCTGGCTGTGAATGGGTAGCTCAGAGCTACCTCTTGTTGCAGCAGGGAACTGCCTTGGGCAACGTTGCACCCCTCTTGTCTCATTCAAGGGTGGCTTGCCAGTGATGGTGGGGGGATAGAATGCAATGGCCTAGCCCCCTTGTCTTAGTTTGGGACAACTCTGAAGGACCATCACAGACCCAGAAGTCCTGGTTCAGGTCTCAGTTGGGTCTGCATCCTGAATCAGCTGCCGTCTTCCTGTATTCTTGGCAACATCATGATATGAAGCCAGACAACAGAATTAAGCAATGTTATGTTTCCAGGAAAGTAAAATTCCCCCAAGGAATAAGGGTGCCTCCCTGAAGCAGAGCTGCTAAGAGCTGCAGAAAACCCTCTCTAACCCTCCCGTACAGGTGGCTCAGCCTGTCTTCAGGCGACAAGTAATGAAGCCTGAGTCAACGCATGTAGCCCTCGAATGTGAGTGCATGCAATTCAGATATAAAAGCAGCACCCCTGTGAGTAGGGGCTCCTCTGTGCGCGTCTGTTCCAGATCCGGCTCCGGCTCCTCCATCCCTCAGCCTCACCTCCGCTCCGTTCTTGGCTGACTGATGAAGGACCCCAGCTGCTTCCTCTGTCACTCCATCTCCTCACACTGCCATCTGTCTCTGCCTCCCCTCACTGAGGGCCAGGCTTTGGCAAGGCCTCCAGGACGTCTGCTGTGGTGGCAGCCACAACAGCTCGGGTGCCTATGGGTGACCTGACGACATGGCATGGGCACAGGGCTTGGTTTCCCTGGTGGCTTCCTGGAGGAGCAGGACAATGCAACCTAGAAGCACAGAGGGTTATAATGCTCTGTGGGATGAAGTGTGACCAAAGAGAGAGAGAGGGGACAGGAAGGAGCCAGAAAATAAATGACTTACTTTGCCCATCCCGCCCTGTCTGAGGTTCAATGGTCCTTAGTTGATTTAGGTTGCTATAACAAATATGATCGATCTGAGTGACTTAGGAACAAGACTTTTATTTCTTTGAGAGCTGAGCCAGGGTAGTCTCAGATCAAGATGCTGGCAAATTGGGTGTCTAGGGAGTGCGGTCTTCCTGTTTCCGAGGTGGTTGTCTCCTATGTCCTTACCTGGCGGATGAGGAGGCCGAGCTCTCTGGGGCCTGTTTTATAGAGACACTTAACTTCATTCAGGAGGGTTCCACCCTCAGTCCTAATCAACTCCCACAGTTCTCACCTCCGGAAACTGTGACCTGTGGGATAGCTTTTCAGTGCATGAATTTAAGGGGACACAAACATTTAGACCATAGCAAGTCTTTCTGGAGACTTCCCTGCAGCTAAGAAAATGGCTGTGCTTTTCTTGTGTGTGAGGATGCGACCAGCAGGGTAACATGCTGCCTTCTGTTTGCTTCCATCCTTTTGCCTCCCTTCACCCAGGCTCCCCCTCTGCTGTGGCCCCGGAACCTACAGCAGTAATGCATCAGCACGTGCTTTCCTCAGGGTCTGCTTTCCTGGGAACCTGGGGTGAGACAGCACCTGAGAGCTTTTGGGTACATTTAAGTGCCATTTTGTATTTGAGCACTGTGTCTAGTACCTAAATGGTTACCAAACTGGGCACAGCTGTAAGAGGGAAACTGAATGAATATGTGTTAACGTCTGCACCAATGTGGGAAAAATCTCAATAGGAGGTCAGAATTGTGGGGTCAATTGGTGTTAGAACTGACGTACTAGATCTCCATCGCTGCATTACAGATTACCCCAAAATATATCTGTATTATCCCACAGTTTCTAGGGGGGCCAGGAACGGGCAGCAACCTAGCTGTTGATTCAGGCTCAAGGTCCCTCATGGTGCTTTGGTCAAGGTGCTGGCTAGGGACCCCATGGTCCAGCACGGGTAGGCCTGCTTTCATGGTCACTCTCCTGGCTCTGGTGGGCCTTGGGTCCTTCTTTGTCAGGGGGGCCTCTCTGCAGGCTGCTTTCCTCTCAGGAGAGCTGGAGAGAGTCCCAAAGGAAGAGGTAGTCTTTTTATAACTGAGTCTTGGAGGTGACATGCCATCACTTCCGCCATGTTCTGTTCTTTAGAAGTGAGTCAGCAAGTCCCACCCACACTCCGGGGCGGCACCGCGCGGCTGTTTCAGAGGCTGCCTGCCACAATTGGAACGCGTTCCCGCCGAATCCAGATCCTCAGTCGCTGCTCAGTCTTGGAAAGTCTCATGTTTTATCCACAAGTCTCCTGCATGTGTTCCAGAAAGTATTCTGCTTCAGCCGAGTAATTTAGCTCTTGTCCCTTTCAGTTGCGCAGGCTCTGACAACCCCGATTTTCTCTACTTGGTTGGTGACAGGGATTTTGTTTAATGCTGGCATAAGTGAGCGATTGACGTGGAGGCAAAGGTGGATGGACTCTTGGAATGGCTTGGGACAGTGGTCCTGGGGCATCTGAGAGTGAAACTATGGGCCTGAGAAATGAGCACTGAACTTTCTAGGTTGCAAAGTCATCTCACCCTAATGCTCGAGAAGCACAGCGGCGGTGAACCGGCACCTCCTGCTCAGACCTGCGCGTGGAGGGATCTGCCTCAGGTGTGTGAGGGCACCAATGAATTAGGGCAGAGTCCCTGCGCTCCTGGAAAGTATATGAGCCTTAACTCGGGGCAGGGGGTCAAGGCTACACACATAATTTTGGGAAACGTCAAGCTGCAGGGGAGTGAGCGTGGACAGAGCCTGAAGGGGCTGGGGACTGAGCCTGCAGTCAACCAGTGTCAGAGCCTGGGAGCAGGCAGAGGAGCCAGCTCAGAGGAGAGGGGCCTGCAACCTGGTTGACCCACCAGCAGGTCATCGGCTGGGTTAGATCCCAGTTGTGAGTCTGCACCTGTGTCCTGTGCAGCCCCAGCCCTCCAGCTAGGAATAAGCACAGGCCCCGGAAGCACTAGAAGTTGTCCTTTTTTTCTCTTTCGTAGACTTGATTATTTAGAGCAGTTTTAGGTTCACAGTAAAATTAAGTAGGAGGGACAGATTTTCACGAACTCCCTGGCTTCTCCTGTTCCCCAGCCCCCACACGTACAGCCTGCTCACTATCCCTAGAGTGGATATCTGTTACCACTCAGGAAACTCCACTGACAGGTCCTCAAGCCCAGTGTCCTGACATCTGGTTCACTCTGGGTGCTGTGCATTTTTGGGGTTGCACCCGTGTGTAAAGACCTGTCCGCCATCAGAGAATCACGTGCAGCAGTTTCACTCTCTAACACCCCTTATTCAGTGGGCCACCGGCCTGTAGTTCCAGCTACTCCGGAGACCACCACAGGAGGATCGCAAGCTCCAGGTCAGTCTGGGCAATTTAGTGAGACCCTGTCTTAAAATAAAAAATAAAAGGGGCTGGGGATGTGGCTCAGTGGTAGTGAATCCCTGGGTTCAATCCTCAGTACCAAAAATGAAAAATGAAAAAAACCAGCAACAACAGTCCCCAAACACCCCCCAAACAACCCCCCCAACAGCAACAACATCCTTGTTCAGCAGCATCTTTTAAAGTCCCATTTTAAAAGCAAAGCAGGGGAGTTGGGGAAGGAGAGGGCATCACCACCTTGTGGCTTCAGGAGGACAACCAAAATGAGAACCTCGGCCACCTCAAGACCACCTTGAGCGCCCGTTGTCCCCTGGAGCAGAGTTCCCAGCTGCCAGTGGACCAGGACCTCGCAACCTGACCTTGACCCTGCTTACTCTCACCCATTTGTTTTTCTGTTCCATTTATAGCTCATGCACATGTTTATCTGGTTTTTGAGTCAAGCTATACATGTTTAATTTTTGTGTGTGTGTGATGTTGGGGACTGAACCCAGGGCTTTGCCCATGCTAGGCAAGTGTTCTACCATAAATGTTTTCTTTCAAAAAAATCTTTTATGTTACCTGCCATTGCTACGTGTTGGAGCAGTGAGCTATACTACAGTCTGAACTGACACTCCATCCTGGCTGCAAGCCTTTGTGAGGTCTTTTTAGAGGCAGATTTATTTCTTTTGTATGTGAACTATCTAAAACACCTCAGATTCCAAGAATTGAGCCTTATGGAAGGCACTGGAAGGCTGAGGGTTGTTGTGGTGGGGGTCCTGGGGATTGAACCCAACGCATGATAGGTAAGTGCTCTACCTTTGAGTTACATTCCCAGACTGAAAACTGAATTTTATTTCAGTGATATCAGAGGTAAATAATCCTTAGGGGAGAGGGCAGATTTGAGTCTTGATTATGGAATAAAAATATCTTGTTTTGCATGGCGTTTCAATGAAGTAATGGATGTGGAAGAGCCTTATAAACTGTAAAGTGCCCTATGAATTGTAGTTGTTACTAAAGAAGGGTCATGGAGAAGGGAGGAGTCTCTCCATGGATTTGGCTCATAGAAGCCTCCTGGGCTTACTCTGATTTACTAAAGCAAAGCACAGCAAGCAGAACCCTGGGTTTCAAAGACACAGATTTACTTCTCATTCATCCTGCCCTCAGGCTTTCATGCTGTAACCAGACACGGACCTGAGGCCATGCCAGAATGAAGGGAAAACATCTGGTCAATTTAATCAATCCAATAAGAGCATCCTTTCAAACTGGTCCAAAGGTTTGGAGCTCAGACCTCTAGGTAAATGACTGGCTGAATTTTCTGATTCAACTGATAAGATGGTGTGGGGTTGTGTAGACACTACTTAAGAGATCAAGGGTCAGGCAGCAAATGGAGAATCTAATTGGGCTTAAAACTTAGAGTCCCCACCTTGAGCTAGGCTGCTCCTGGGAGGGGGCCTCTGAGTCTGTGGGTGGAAGCTGAGGTTAGAAACTGTAAGGAGTTCATCCAGTTTCATTTTTCTAGGCATTATCAGGAAGCTCCTTCTGTCTGTCCCCTCTGACTCCTCCTAGCTTCATTTTCATGTCACGGATGATGGATCACTTCTAAGAGATGCTCCTTCCTGAATGCATCCATTCTCCATTCTCTGGGGAACTGCTCTTCCTTGTGCTTCCTCCTGGATGACTCCATTTGGGTCAAGGCAGGACCCACACCACCCCGGGGGCTCTTAGCTTAGTAGGAGTTCCAACAACCACTTCCCTTTCCCATAATCTCCTGTGGCCTTAGACCCAGGACGGGCTCAGAGGCCCCACATAGCAGGAAGGAATTCAGGAAACATGTTGGGATGATTAGAGGAAGAGAAGGAAAGAGAGGGGATAATTACTTACTCTCCCAGCTTCCTTGGTAGGTAGAAGTGGTCATCGGACACCACTGGCCAATGAGATCTAACTGAAATTTATAGGTGTTTCAGGGAAAATTCTTGTTTTCCTAATAAAATACATGGACATTGTTGGAGTGACTTCCTTTCTCTTTCTTTTTTTTTTTTTTGGAACCAGGGATTGAACTCAGGGACACTTGGCCACTGAGCCACATCCCCAGTCCTATTTTGTATTTTATTTAGAGACAGGGTCTCACTGAGTTGCTTAGGGCCTCGCTAAGTTGCTGAGGCTGGCTTTGAACTCACGATCTTCCTGACTCAGCCTCCCAAGTTGCTTGGATTACAGGCATGTGCCACCACACCCAGCTCCCTTCTCTTTCTTGAATATGGATCTGATATCTGGAGTAGGGGTAGCAATCCTGAAGCGATTAGATGACAAAACCCAGTAAACTAAGGAACAGCAGAATGGAAAGCTAGAACATCTTAGAATTCCTGGTGGCATCGCTGAGGTCTGAACCTGAACAAACAGCTACCCACCTCCAGGTGCCTCCTGCTCTGAAATGGAGGTATGTGGACATCCTCAGGAGACGTGAAGTGTGAGAGCCCTCCTTCAGCCAAGAGAGTCTCATGGACTTTCTTTGGTCTGTCCCCAGTTGCTGAGAAAGGGGCGATGGAGCAAATTGCTAAGTTTGTTTTCTCCACATGAAGGACAGTTTCCAACAAAATCTCCAGGAAAGCTCGGCAGAAGAGCCCGCTCTGAGCTGTCCGCCAGGGTGGTGCTGATATGCATATACAGGGTGCTGGCCAGCAATTGAGGAACCTGGGAGCTGTCCCTGCTACCAGCACAGCAAACTCCCACTGGCAGAAGCAAGGAGAGGTCAAGGTGTGTGTGTGTGTGTGTGTGTGTGTGTATTTTCATGCAGGTGTCTAGTCTGTGATTCTCAGAATACAGTGCGACTGTACCATTTGGTGAGAGTCATCCCTAATGAATGGAAGGGCTCACTGCCTGTCCTTTCAAATTATTCTTCTCAAAGGAGAAAGAGCAGAGTCTGGTGGAGAGGGGCTTGGGAACTCTTTGGGGGCCTGGAGACAGTGGTAAAAGAGCCTGAATTATTTCCCAGACTCTTTGGCCTTGGGGGAGTGCTGGCCCAGGAACATGGGTTGCACAAACGGGTCTATGAATACTGATTGCCTGGTTTGGTGCTGACTCGGGTAGAGGAGGGATAATGGCTGCAACTCTCTTTCCCTGAAGCACCTCCAGGTAGTGTCCCATTGGAGGCTGGGTCAGGGACACACTCTCCTGAGAGCACTTCTGGATCCCAGGGATAGCCTTCAGACCTTGATTTTTCTTCTGAGAATACCAAGAATTCTTGCTTTTTTGATATCCCATCTTGTTACAACCTTGCCAGACAGGATGCAGCACATTTTATTTCTTATTACTGTTTTTCAGTAAATGCCTAATCCTAAGCACATTTTTGTTCATAGTAATTACTCAGAAACTGACATGGGTAAAAATAAAAACAAAAAGCAAACACAGGTCAGTTGTTAAGTTATATGAACTCTTAGAAGCTGGTCCTGATCTGGGTTGAAATCTAAATGGAGTTTAATGACTCAGCCTACCTCTGATGCTTTCATTGTTCCATCTGTTAGATTCTTTTTCATCCCTTAATTTCTCTTCTGATTCACTGAACTGGTGCTTCTGAACCCCCCACCTTTACAAGATCTCCCAGCCTCTCTCTTCCATGGGTCCAACTAATTTAAATTGAGGGCCTGCTTCCTCATGTTTACATTTTCTTTGACCTGCAGCACCATTGCCTAGTATTTATCTTAATCTTCCCACTCCATGGAAACCCATCATAAAGGGGAAGGAGTGATTCTTAAGCCTCCCACCTCAACAGTATTAGGGACTTGTTCTAATTAGCTTTTTTGTTGGTGTGACCAAAAGACCTAACAAGGACAATGTAGAGGAGGGAAAGTTTATTTGGCACTTGTGGTTTGGGCAGGGTGGTTTGGGCAGGGGTGCCAGTCCATTGACTGTTGACTCCATTGCTCTGGGCCCAAGGTGAGAAAGAACATCATGGCAGAAGAGTGTGGAGGAAGACAGCAGCTCAGGACATGGTACCAGGAACCAGAGAGGGAGAGAGAGAGAGAGAGAGAGAGAGAGAGAGAGAGAGAGAGAGATTGATTACCCTCACCATGGACAAAATCTGTACACCAAAGGCCTCCAGTGACCTGTTTCCTCTAACTACACCCTACAGTTACTGCCCAGTGAGTCCATATGAGTGGATTAATCCACCCATTAAGTTAAAACTCTCATAATCCAATCATTTCACCTGTGAAAAGTCCTGCATTGTCTAACACATGAGCTTTGTGGGGATGTCTCATATCCAAGCCATGACGAGACTCAACAGATATTCATTGAGTGAGTGAATAATTTCTTTCTCATTCAGCCTTGGGCTGTAGGAAGGGCACATTCTGCTCTATGGAAACTGTGAGTTGCTGAGGGGGATGTGATGATCCTCCATGGCTCTTGGGAGGTAGAATTTTCTTGGTCCTTGGCTCTTCCCCAGGCCCTTCTTGGAGTACCCACCCCAAGCTCTGGATTAGTAGATCTTACTTTAGAGTCTATAACTTGTGTTTGGTCTAAAGAGGGGCCTCTGGATTTAACTCTGATTGACTTTTCCTATCTTCTTTTCTAAATTGCCTAACTTTCTCCATCTTTCAACTTCCCATCAGACTTCATCTTTTCTGTGAAGGTGTTTTAAGAAATCCAGCACAGGGCTGGGGTTGTGGCTCCATGGTTGAGCGCTCTCCTAGCACATGTGAGGCACTGGGTTTGATCCTCAGCACCACATATAAATAAATAAAATAAAAGCATTGTGTCCCCCTACAACTAAAAATCTTTTTTAAAAAAGATATCCAGCACAGAAGGCAACCTCCTTTTGGCTCTAAATGTATGCATGATCACTCAATTAATGCTTAATTACTTATATCTTCCATTGCTCTCAATCTCTCTCTAGCTAGTTAAGAATTCACAGATGCTCCACAGGTAATTGAATTGACAGTATTTTGAAACACTTTGGATACCAGCACTAGAAATCCCGAGGTTAGAGAGAAGTGCAGAAGGATTTCATTACGATGAAGTATGCTCTCCCCATCCTTCGTGGCCACTCACCCTCTCTTTTGCCCACCTCCTACCTACTGCCCACCACACACCTGCTCCTCCTTACCAGCCCCACCTGTTTCACTTGCACACTCTTACATACTCTCCTGGTGGTAGCTATTCTTTTATCCACCTCCCCACTTCTCCAAGGGCAGGACTTGGCCTCTTTCTGAGGGTGGGTTTCCCAGTGCACCTGGGCGAGCTCTTCAGCACTCAGAGAAGTTGAACTCACTTGGTATCTTTGGGGTGATCTTCCTGGCGTAGTTGGTTTGGGAACTTCAGTTTTGTAGAACTCTAGATTTAACAAAAGCTTCATTAGTGGGTGATTATCCCCTCTACAAAGGATTCCTTTAAATAGCAAATTCCCAGAATGGGCTTAAAATAGGTTTAATTTAACCCGAGTCCAATTTGTACACCCTGTTCAATAACATGCTGATTGTTAAAGATGAGGTACACTTATGCTTATTTATAGACTAATTGCTTGTTTGTCCTTTTAAACCCCCTACTTTTTACCTAGTAGGCCACACTCCCTCTTTCAAATTCTTCCAGATTCACTTCTGGGAGAGGCTATTTATTTTCTTATAAAAAGGAATGCCTCTGGTTCTGTCTTTGAGTGTCCCAGTTTGGCCCCACTGTCATGAAGGCTCGTGAACAAAAGAGACTTTCTCCACCAGGGACACCCCAGGACACGCAACCTCTTCTCTCTTTTTCAGATCTCTCTCTCTCAGCACATACAAGCGGCAATTGTAAAATTCACATCTGATTTTAGTTGGGTCTCTGGGTCTCCACATCAAGGCAATGCCTACCTCATTCATTGACTTTGAGATAAAAGAGGGAAGGACTACAGTCTGCAGTGATGGCCTGTGCCCACTGCCAGAACCAGACGAAGGGACCTCACCTCCTTTGGGCTGCACCTGAAATTCCATAATAAATATTCTCTTTGTTTTCTATTGCTGCAACAAAATACTTACGGCTGGGTCCTTTATAAAGACAGAGTTTTATTAGCTCTTTATAAAGAAAAATGTTTTAATAAAGAAAGATCAGCTTACGTATTAGGAAATGGAAAGTCCAAAGAGCATTTCACTGGCTCTTTTGAGGGCTCTTCTGGCTGCATCACATCATGGCGATGACATCAGGACTGGAGAGCCTGCGAGAGCGAGAGATCACATTGCGGGACAGGAAATCAGCTGGAGGCCTGGGAGGGGCCGGTCTTGCTCTTTTGCCCATTCACAAGAGCAAGTCAGGGTCCCTGAGAACTACATTAATTTCTTCTGAGGATGGTGCTCCCAGTGGCCCAATTACTTTCCATAAACCTTGTCTCTTAAAGTTCCACCACCTCTCAGAGCACTGCAATGGGGACCAAGCTTCCAACACATGCGACCTTAGGGGCTACATTCAGAACATATGCAAACAGCAGCAGCAGCAGATATGGCTGCATATTCCAGTGCATGTGAGCTGCGGTACAGCTCTGTCTATAGGGTTTGGCTAACTTGGTAGGAAAAGAAAGTGATGCTACAGTGATGCAGCCACAACCATGTTCATAGCTGCTCAATTCACACTAGCTAGATTGTGGAATCAACCTAGGTGCCCTTCAGTGGATGAATGGATAAAGAAACTGTGGTGTATATACACAATGGAATATTATTCAGCCATAAAGAATAGTAAAATTATGACATTTGCATGTAAATGGATGGAGTTGGAGAATATCATGTTAAGTGAAATAAACCAATCCCAAAAAACCAAAGGCTGAATGATTTCTCTGATAAGTGGTTCATGACACATAACGGGAGTGAGGGGAGGTAAGGGAAGAATGGAGAAAGGATGGATTGTATAGAGGATAATGAGGGGTGGGAAGGGGACTGGGGGAAGGAAAGATAATAGAATGAGACAAACATCATTATCCTATGTATATGTATGAATACACAAATTGTATGATTCTACTTTGTGTACAATCAGAAAAACAATAGTTGTATTCCATTTGTGTACAATGAACCAAAATTTAAAAAAAAGTAAATTGAGGAGAAAGTCAGGAAACCTGTACAAGCGTTGCTTTAATGTTTTGTGTATCAACCACCTGGATGTTTTGGAGCACAGTCCACACATAGAATAACTTGTCCACATGTGTAAAGAGCTATTTTGAGAGATGGTTTAAAATTTTTTTTTAAACTCTAGTCTCCTAAATGGTCTTCCTAAAGTTTTAGCTTTTTCTCATGAAAAGTTTTCCTCTTTGTGTGTGTCTCCAGCTTTAATGTGCATGTGAATCCTCTAGGTAGCTTGTTAAAATGCAGATTTTGATTTAGTATGCTTGGGCTGGGGTCTAAGATTCCTTCTTTCCACTAAGCTCCCAGAAGATGCTGACGATGCAGTGGGCCACTCTTTGAGTAGCAAGGCTTTCTACATTGCCAGGGTGATCATTCTAAATGTGACTCTGATGACACCCTATTTAAAATCCATCAGTAACCACCGTCACCTCCAAGGTTAAGTTGAACATCCTTAGATGACATAGTCATTTCCTTGCCCGTCTTTCCAGTGTTACCTGTTACTTATACTGTTCCCAGAACTGGGCATGCTCTTCCCCACCTTTGCATAGCCTTCAGTCCCCATTGACCTAGCAAACTTCCACTCACTCCTCTAGACTGAACTCATATGTCCCCTTTTCCAGGAACCCTCCCATCCCCAAGGCCTCTGTGTTTCCTCCCTGGGCTCCCCACGTCCTGCTGTCACCTTTGATCATATATTTCGTGGCTGGAAAGTTTTGTTTACCTTTCCTCCTCCATTAGACTGTCAGTTCCTGTGGGGGCGTTGACCATATTCCTTTCATTTCAGAATTTCTTGGCCTTTGCACAGTTCCTGGCACAAATAAATATTTGAATGAATGTGGAAATGAGCTGGTAGCATGTCTCTCTGCTCCCTGCAGCATTGCTGCTCTGTTGAGGTCTCCCTATCTCTGACTGCTTGCTGAGCTCTCATTCGCAGAAATCTGTGTTCAAGCTTCTGTCTGGGGAGATGAATCTGATGTCCAGGAGTCGTGTCTAATTCCACGGCTTCAACATTAGCAGCGGTTAATTCATTGCTGTTGTTTGGAAAATGTTAATTAATCAACATGATTCTTGGGTGCTCAAGGGACAAAGCCAAATTGCTTTAAAAACAGCATTTACCTCTTCAGGTAACTAAGCTCTGTTAACTAAGGCAGCGGCTTTCCACCCAAGCTGCCCATTAGAACTACTTGGGGATCTTAAAAAAATACTGCTTGGGCTCCACCTCCAGGAATTCTCACTTAATTTGTCTGGAGACAAAGTTTGGCATCAACATTCTAAAGAGCTACCCAGAGGTTTCATTGAGAGTCACTGTACCAAGTTACACATGATAACTAGCAACCATAACTCTTTCCTAATAATCAGTTGTCACTTATCTGAAGATGGATTGTTCAACTATTGTTCCTCCTTGATTTAAATTTCTTCTGACATAATTAGCATAGTTCATGATAAAGTTCTTACTTCAGCATATTCACCAGCTCTCTCGCACTGTTACGCCTCCATGTAGTCTGTAATTTCACTACGAGGTCTTTTGAATTGAAAGTCATGCACATCAACCCCAAGCAGGTTCAGAACAGAGGGAGAATCAGCTCTGGTCTGCTTTCTGTCAATCCCTGAGTGTTGCAGCTTAGCTCTGGAGTGGACACAGGTGTGGGAGGAGTTCAGATGAGGGCAGGGTACAACTTTTTAGCTTTCCTGGGTCTGTTTTGTTGGAGTAATTTCTTTGAAACATTATGCAGTCTTAGAAACTGCAGGCATGATTTCTGGATTCATGATTATTTTGAAATAAATCAATTACTAATATTCCTCTCTTGGCAGAGGCAATTGAGACTAATTCAAAACCTTACCACTCAGAACTGGAGAAACAAGGTGCTCTCAATGGAGGTCTGTTTCCCTTCCAGAGTGGAGGGGCTTTCAAGGGCCTGGTGGACCATGTTAGAGAGGGCTGGGAAGCTTGCCCCGTGCCCCTCTCTCTTGGTAGATAGAAGTCAACATGAGCCACATCCCAAGAAGGGGGATTCGGAGGAGACTCATGAACATCGGCTGCAGCACTGTCACCCAGTCTCTAAGGAGCTTCCCCACTGCTCGAGGGGCTCAGGGGAGGAACAGGGCACAGGCTGTTCAGTGTTGGTCAATTGATGGTCACAATAGCACTAAACAGGTTCAAAGGAGGTTACTTTTTGGCTTAAACACATTCCCAGTAAATCTCTCAACTTCAACGTGGAAAGGGATCTCTTGGATGTTAAAGGTTTCAATGTGCTGGTAAAGCTTTGATAACCCTGGAAAAAGATGGGAATAATCTACCTGCTGGGTTTATAGGAAAGCTTTAAAAGCAACCGCCCTAGAGACATGCTCCTCAGAGGCATGTTCAGTTGTGTGTGTGTGTGTGTGTGTGTGTGTTTTGGCACTAGGGATTTGAACCCAGGAGCACTCCACCACTGAGCTACATCCCCAGTGCTGTTCATTTTGAGACAGGGTCTTTCTCAGTTGCAGAGGCTGCCCTTGAACTTGTGCTCCTCCTGCCTCAACCCCCTGGGACTACAGGTGTGCATCACCATGCCTGGAACCATTTTTGAGTTTGTCCTTTACCTTCCCCATTGTGCTTTGCTTTGCATACTGTAGATACTCACAAATGATAGTAAATAAATATAGCTAAATTTTTGAGTGCTTATCATGGCCAGTTATTGTATATATAATCTTTAATTAAATCTTCCCAATAACTCTGAGCAGTAATATCATTGCCCAGTTTTACAGGGACTATTGGGCTCAGTGAAGTTAAATAACTTGTCCAAGGTCATACAACTGGCAAAGGCAGAGACGAGATTCAGTTCAGGTTTGCATGATTAGAAAATATTCGCTCCTAACTTGCCTAGTTGATTTAACATGGCCCAGAATGCCTCATTTTCAATCATGGAATGGGGATGTGACTTCTAGAAACACAGATTTCTGGGTTCTGCTCCCAGAAGATCCTGACTCGGTTGGTTTGGTGTAGGGCCGGGGATCTGCAGCCACTGGGGCACATGCTTGTTGACTTGCCCCTCACGTCAGTCCAGCTTTCCTGGTGATTAGAGACCCAGGTCTCCATCTCAAATAGTTCCTGTTGAGACCCTCAAAAACAGTTCAAACCTTCCAAGCCAAGGCTCTCTGTAGCAAGGCCCCTCACCACACATCAAGAAGAATCCTCATACAGGGTAAACAAATAGCTTCACTTGTTTCCTGGAGTGTCCCCTGCTCCATGTTACTCATGCTGGGATTACTGTATAAATCACACACAGTGAAAGCTCTCAGAGTAAATCAAGAAGATCCTTAATGCCTTCTACCACTGAAAATTGTGCTCTTTATATTTTCTCAATGTGGCATTTCTGTTAGCCTTAAATGTTAATACTGCATCGCTTTATAGAAGTGTTGGTTCAAAATCTCCAGTTACGTGGGCTTCCTCTTTACTGCGAATTTCAGAATGTGTTTTAAGGAAGACAGACTCTGGACAATAAAAGGAAACTTTGAGGTCTTGGTACCTCCCACCAGTCCAGCGCCTGATGGAGGAGAATGACTGTACTAGTTTTCTCCATTAGGGGGCGCTCACCTTCGCTGCGGACCGTGACTACCATTGCCAGCTCCTGAACTCCTTCAAACAAACAAAACAACCATAAGAAAAACAAAAATAAAAAAAAACCTGTAAAATATATTCTACACGTAAAATAGTGTGTAAAATATGTGTGTGCAGTTGGACAGCTGTAAGTTGAACACCCATGTATAGTGCTTAGCAGATTAGAACACTCAGACCCTGGAAGCCTTCCTCCCACAGAAACTTCCTTTCACAGTTTGGATGTTAATCATTTCTTGACTTTTAAAATATTTCGCCACTTATGTAAGAATCAAGTTGGAGCTGGGCATGGTGGTGCATGTCTGTAACCCTAACAACTTGGAGACTGAGGCAGGAGGATTGCAATTTTGAGGACAGACTGGGCAACATGGTGAGATCCTGTCTGAAAAAAACAAACCAAAACAGTGCTATGGATGCTGTTCAGTGCCAGTGGACCTCTGAATTCAATTCCCAACATCCCCTTCCCCCACCAAAAAAAGTAATAGTTTGGTTCACACTGTATTGTAGAGTGTCATGGCAAAGAGCTACACTGCCGGGGTTCCTGTCTCAGCTCCATGACTGATAAGTC
The DNA here is from genome assembly GCA_020662805.1 of Glaucomys volans. Lineage (NCBI taxonomy): Eukaryota > Metazoa > Chordata > Mammalia > Rodentia > Sciuridae > Glaucomys > Glaucomys volans. Next base: position 761,461 of record JAJEJO010000590.1, on the reverse strand, counting down.
ATGCAATACAGGGAAAGTACTTTAGCTTCCTTGGGTCTCTGTTTCCTCATCTGTGAAGCTGAAACAGTGGTAATTCCTACCTAATATACTGCTGTGAGAAGCAATTGAGGTTACTTGCAGTCTTTATAAGAGGACCTAATAAAACACCAGTGACGATATTAGTTGTTGCTCTTTGTATCAAGCTGATGTCCACCCTTCCTGTGGTACGTCTCAAATGTCTGATGAAGGACTTTATATTTCTAGTCCATTATGGATTGATAATTTTGTAAAATATAATAACATTGAGTAATTAGAAGAATGAAATTAAAAACAGCAGACTTACCAAACTCAAACCCCAGTGTTTTGTTAGAGTCAACAGAAATGAAACTGCTATGTCAGATTACTGTAAGTGTTTTTAAGTGATTACTTTCGATTTCTGTTACTTGTCTTGAACCAAGCTAACAGCTTGTGGCTGCCACCAGCTCGCAGACACACCCTGACTTGTTCTGTCCCAGATTTATGACATGGACTTTGCCGAGTCCTACGAGAGGCTCGTCCTGTTGCAGGGAGGAAGGTTTGGCAGTCTTTTGCTGGGTGGTCCTCGGGAAGTTGTTTTTCTTATGTCTGCTTTCCACTTGCTAGAAATGGAGATTATTTGAAAGTGAATGAACATATTTAGTAAGTGCTGATCACCGACAGAGACATAGTTTTTGTTTTTTAAAATAAAGAATAATTTCTGATGTCAAGGAATCTTTCCTGTGAAGATAAGCAGCCAGAGGAGAAATGCACACATGCATTCCGACCCAGGAATAAGACGAGAACACACTTCCAGTTTTCCAAGTCTTGAATTACACAGCAAGCTCTTGGAAGCTCTGCCTTCTTTCACCAACAGTGCCTTGAGTCCCAGAGACGAAGAGGGTGTTCACAAGACAGACATGGATTTGAGTTGAACCCGGTGAACTCACCAACATTCCTCCCATTTTGACTATATAAAATGACAATTTCGTTTAGACAAACTACTCTTCAGCCTTCTAGATTTGATGTATTTTTTCTGGGGCTGCACCAATCCCTCCCGACAGATTTGTTGAATAAACCTCACCTGGGAATGGAATCCTCCCACTTCTAGAAGCTCACAGAATCTCAAGCTGGTGGGGAAGAGTGGCCCAAGATCTCTTGGCTCTGCATTGCTTTCCCTCATCACTGAACCCAATGCCTAGAAACAGCCTCCTCTGCCCAAGGTGTCTGTCAGGGAAGACCCTGTTTTGCCATTCGAACTGGATAAAACCTGGCTGACATAAATCATGTAGGTCAAAGTCAGGACTCCTGGGTCCTTTCCTGAGCTCTGTTGTGAATTTGCAGCTTGGGCCATTATGCCTCCTACATGACCAAGTATATCCAAACTTAACTCAGACCAGGATCTAAATCAGACAGAAGTTCAGAGCTTCTGAGCTAGAAATTCTATTTATTTTACTATTTATTTTTAAACTATTAATGTTCATACAAGACTAGGGGTTAGAGGCTCTGTCCACCTGATGTGAAAATTACTGTTTTTAGTTCTAACAACTGTGGGACTATTGAATTTTAGTCAGAAACACTTGATCAAATGACCCTGGTTGAACATGCATGTTTTCTGGAAAGTCCCAAGACATGAATTTTTATAGTCAGTCTTTCTCAAAGAAGGAACATGTCAGTCTCTGCCTGCTTGAAATCTGCCTTACGAAGAGCCATGTCTGCCACTGTCCCTCAAACTAAAGGACAGGCTGCCAGTGGCTGTCACAGGCTATGGATCCTGCATTCAGAGATGTGGGCCTGAGAGTGGATGGGTGTGGCTTCTCAATGGTGAAGAACCTCTGCTTCCATCTTTGGCGTCCCCTTTGCATGCGCTGTGAGGGGATAAGCTGTTCATATGTTGAATTTCATATGTTCATATGTTGAATTTCCAACCCCCACACCTCAGCATGTGGCTGTGTCTGGAGATAGGGACTGCAAAGAGGCGATAAGTTAAAATGAGGCCATTAGAGGGGGCCCTGATCTAGTGTAGCTTGTGTCTGTCACAGGGCTGGGGCCAGTGAGGTGGAGTGGAGGCCCCCTTTGTCCTGATTCTTGCAATCAAATCAGAAAGATTTCAGGCAAGTTGCTCAGAGTAATAGGCATGAGTTCAGGGAATGGCTAGGAAACAGGAAAGGGACTCTCTCAAGGGAGAGACTAGGCCCTCTCAGAGAGGAGAGGTGTGCCTCTCCGACCCTCCAGGTATATTGGGGTTCCAGGAAAGTTTCCAGAGTCTGGCCTAGGTCCACCTTTTGACTTTTGAGTGACAGCAGGATGCCATCAGGATTTCAGGTCCCCACTGCACATGGCATATCTCAGTCATTTTCATCCATGCCAACTGGGTCTTATTGGAACCTATTCTTACAGATTTTATGGTTAGGGGGAATTATCCTTATCTCCCTGAGTTGTGGGATCTAGTCTGTGTAAGGGTCACAAAAGTCCCACCTGCCTCAAGGTAACTTGTGTTCTTCTTATCTGCATTTCAGGCCTGCATTTCCCCTGCAGATCACAGGTTGTTTGCTGAGAACTGTGACATCAGCCAGGCAGGGGTGCAGGTAAATTGCTTTTTAGAAAAGAAAGCATGTGGGGTCAGCACAGTGGGCCTAGTTTATAGAATTATTCCCTTAACCTCATGACCTCATGTTGCTGTTGGTCCTCTATTGGTTTCCTTATAAGAGGAAGAGTCAACAAGATTATGTTGTTAAGTCCTTAGCCGAAGTAACTCCATTTTGAAAATCAACACCTGCCCACCCAGGCATGACCTTCCCTTTAGGCCCACCCCCAAAGAGTCCCTAACTACCGAAACCACAAATAAGATGCCAAATAACCATCACAGGGCCAGACAGGCTATTTTTTAACTAATCCATTGTACATGAATGTGTAGTTAAAAAGTTTTTTCCAGCAGGCTGCTGCACCTTTCAGAAGGGCAGCCTGGCAGACTTTCTCTGTCAATAAACCTTTGCTTGAACTCAGAGATGTGTCTCTTGTGGATATTTGCAACAGCTACCCTAACACATGCCTGCACAGAGGAACGACCATGTGAAAAAATATCAAGGACAGCCATCTGAAAGCCAAACCTGCCTACATTTTGATTTCACTCTTCTGGTGGGCAGAACTATGAGACAATACATTTCTGGTGTTTAAGCAGTCCAGTCTGTGGCGTTTTGTTATGGCAGCCTGAGCAGACTGATACACGCACACACATCCTAAGACGCTTGCATATAGCCACAGTCATAGAGACACACATACACAGACACAAACACAGACACCACTCACACAGACCCACACTCACACCACTGCACTGCTGCACACCCCACCACTAGGTGGAAGGGAGCAGACACAGAGATCTTGGAACTCAGCCTCAGCCTCATGAGCAGATAATATTTCAAAAGGGAAATAAGAACAGAAACACAAGCATGAAACTATGTGGTTCAGAAAAGCAGCAAGAGGGATAATTAGGGTGGAGGAGAAAGCAGCAGTCTGAAGAAGGACATGGGGAAATTTCCCCGGGAGGTGGGGGGCGGACATGGGAGTGGTTTAGTGGCAAGTGCATTGGTCTCAACCATAAAATGTCTGGGTCTCAGAGCAGCTGTTGACTTTGGGGCACTCCCTTTACTCACTGGGTCTCAGTTTTTCTGTTTGCAAGAAGAAAACTGTTGGAATAACATGGTGGATTTGGAAATTAAGCTTGTATCAGAATCCCCTAAAAGGCTTCTTAAAACAGATTGAAACAGACGGTGCCAACTCAGTCTATCTGGGTGGGGCCTGGTAAACTGCATTTCTAGTAGGTTTCCAGGTGCTGCTGATGCTGCTGGCTTGGGAACAACACTCTGAGAGCCACAAGACTAGAGGAACTCTCTAGTCCTTTTTGAGTCTGAAATCCCGCAACTGGGCTGTTGGAAGACTAAATGTAATTCTGCTATTGCAGTTCTCAGGGCAGTTTTGCCCTGCAGGGACCATTTGTCAATGTTTGGAGACATTTTTGATTGTCACAACTTAGGGCAGATGTTACTGGCATCTGATGGTGAGAGGGCAAGGTTGTTACTAAGCCCCTACAACAAAGAATTATCTGGTTTAATAAATCAACAGTGCCAAGGCTGGAAACCCTGCTAAAGAGATCCAAGTTACTGGGTGGAGAAGTGAAGCTGAGTGTTCATTTCTCTCGAAGGAAAAGGTCCATAAACACTACCCAGGGTTCTGTGAGCTCGCTGCCTTTTTGCAGAGTCCTGCTCCTTGCTCCAGGATGGCATTCCAGGTGGGGAAGTCTCCCCACAAAGCACCAGAGTGGCTCCCAACAGGGCGCATTCCCAAAGCAACATCCCTCCAGGCCCCAGTAGGCCCTGCTCTGAATCAGGCTAACAGGGGTCCACTGCATTGTCTCCTTTCTCTGCCTCCAACCTATGGGCTGGAAAATCAGGGCAGCCCTGTGCATTCTGATTCAAAGCTTCCTGTATCAAGTTCCTGAATTTGCAGAATGTGGTAAGCCAGAAAGATGTGTGTGTGTGTGTGTGTGTGTGTGTGTGTGTGTGAGATAGAGATTTGTGTGTATGCATGTGTGGTGCGTGTGTGTGTGTAAAACCACATATTCAAACCATTCCCTATTTCTGCACCTCTCCCTGCCAATTACAATCTGCTTGGTGGTGTGAAACGGACAGCCGGCAGCAGCGATGGAGACAGGAGGACGGTGAACAGGGCTTTGTGCATTCTCGGCTTTAGAGAGAATGTTCAGTGGGGCGGACAGGCATGTAACTGGCAGGTCTAGGAATCAGTAAAAACCAAGAACTGGAAGTCCTAATTTATTGTCTGTTTCAATACAAGGCAAGACACAGGCTATTTAATATACTGCATTGTTTACACGTGGAGGAGAGGGGGAGTCACTGATGCATCACAAACGCAGGGCAAATGCATCTCATAAGCCAAGGGGTAGGGAATAACAATTGCAGAAGACTAAATTTGACTTTAATCCCCTGAAGAATGGCATGCGTGCGGCTTAAAATGATAAAAGCAGGAGGGGGTGGGGAGAGAGGGAAGGAGAGCAGGAGGCTGAGGGAGGCAGGAGGCAGAGGGAGATGTGGGGAGACAGACAGACAAAGATGGTGAGAGAAATGAGAGCTGATTTTCTCCTGGGATTATGCATTTCTTGATTAGGAAATAGAGTGGAAATGGAAAGGAAAGTTGTTTTTTAAATCTTGTTTTGATAAACAGCACCCTGCCTGCAGCAGGTCTGGTATCATGCGTGGTCCAGTGGATTGGAGTGATTTAGACCTGCCAATTCCTTAGATAATCCCAAAGGCCGAAATAGAACCCAGGTCCTGCTCTGGAGAGTACCTGCAGCCGGTTCTGGGTGGTGCTGCAGGGGCTGGGTGTTCACAAGCTTGTCTTTGGAGTTAAAGTTACCCACTGCCGTGACACATGGTGCATGATGCTTGGGACATAATAGGTGCCCTGTGAATGCTGGCAGACTGAGCCCAGGCGATGCTGACGCCCACGGAGGAGTCAGGTAGCGGGGCTTCACATTCCAGTCTCAGCGACCACAGTGGCTTTGGAGCAAGCGAAATAGGTCCATCCCACCAATGCTGAAGTCCGGCTGCATCGTTACAGACAAAGGAGTTCAAATTCTGCATAAAAAATCATGTGCTAGGGCATCTCCTAACCCTGGGGTGGCCCACTCCTTTTGGAATGGGACTTGATGACAGTGTTCAGGGGATCGTGGCAGCTGCTGCGCTGACATCTGTATGCAGCTCATTTCACTTTATGTTTACATCCAACCTGGGAGAAGTTTATCATGGTTCATTTCAGAAACATGCGGAAACTGAGGCACAGAGAGGTCTCATGGTGGTGACCGGTGGAGGAGGCCACGTCCCAGGCAGACGGCACCGTGGGGGGAAGTCTACCCAGGAGGCTGTCCTTCCCAGGTTGAGGTGCAGGCCCCTTCCCCACCGTCCCACTGCAGTGGCCGTCCCTGGTGATGGTGTGGCCAACGTCGGATTTCCATTATCAACATGACTCACATTTGCCTGGGTTTATGGATGTGTTTGCAGTGCACCATCTGCCTCCTCCGGTGATCCAGTGGCAAACAGAGGGAGGACGAAGACTGGCACTGGAAGGACTCTCTGTGGCAGCTTTCTAACCGTGACAGCCAAGTGCATCTAGCTGGGGTCACGGAGCACAGAGTCCCTGGTCATTACTGCATGAAGTCACCGTCTGTGGACCACTCCGAGATAAACAAATGAACTCACTCTGGAGGATGAACAGTGGTCTGCGTGACCTCATCTGTGGCTTCAGTTGGCTGAATGCTAAGGGGAGCCAGTAATTTCACCTCTAGGCTCACCCAATAGAGCAGGCCCTGGGTAAACATTTGCCAGCTATCCAATCTGACAGCATTCAGCCCGAAAGCAGTGCTGCCAGCACAAGTCCTCAGAAAGATTAAGCCTGCAGAGAGAAAGCATTTCTTTATTTGGAAGAATGAACTTGACCATTTGTCTGTGACTTTTGGGTAAGCAGGCCTAACAGCCTGAAGTCCTATATTCCCTGGCAACTGGCGTGTATTTTTGTGCTTTGTGTCTCCTGGGTGTTTGCTTGTGAGTCAGGATGGGGTCATTGCTTGCTCCTGATTTCCTATGGGAACTTGAGGGAAATTGCCTCCTCTCTCTGGGAATAGCCAAGTGCTCCCAGGAAAGAGGGAAGCCAAATAGTCCCCGCAATGCACGTGGCTTGCCCCAAACCAAATTGATCATTTCCTTCCCTTTTTGAGAGTCATTTTTACTGATGGCAAGTAATTTTATACATTACACAGCTTGAAAAACCAGAGGTAGCTTGGTCCTCTCCTGTGACCTTCACATCCAATCTGTCCTAGTGTCTTTATCCCTGAAGTGTCTGCTGGGCTAGTTCAGGTCTTCCCGTCTCTCCTTTGAGCTACTGCAGGAAGCTCCTGGCTCGTTTTCTTGCCTGTCGCTCTCCATTCTTTTTGATGATCTGCATGCAGAGAAAGAACCTCCTGATGTGGCAGTGTCCAGCTGTTACCCCAGAGCCCTGGGCTTCCCAGATCTTAAAGTGTAAGTCTTGAAGGACCCTCTTAGGCCACCATTGCAATTCAAACAGTTCCTTTTTTATTTTGGCACTGGGGATTGAACCCAGGGTGCTCTACCACTGAGCAGCTTCCCCAGACCTTGACATTTTTTTTTTTCAGATTTTGAGATAGGGCCTTGCTAAGTTGCTGAGGCTGGCCTTGAAATTGATCCTTCTGCCTCAGCCTCCTGATCTGCAGGGATTACATGTGTGTGCTACCGTGCCTGGCTACAATTCAATCAGTTCTAATTTCTCTTTCAAAATATTTTTAGAGATCTGAAAAATAAAACAGACTTAAAAAGCCATAGAGGAGCAGCTCTACTTTTTATCTACTTTAGGACTTTTGTGTGAAATTTTGCTTAGAGAAATCTGTTGCTCATGAATGAACCTGGAGGACATTAAGTTATGTGAACAAAGCCAGGGACTGAGACAGATACTGCATGCTCATACACGGGGGCTAAGAGAGCCGATCTCACAGAAGTAGGACGTAGATTAGTGGTGAGCAGAGGCTGGAAAGAGGGACGGTGAACTGGTTGTCCAGACGCTTGACCAAGAGTCGGGCTGCATACCGAACAGATGCCTCTGTGCATTGGAAGCTAATCTGAGATACACCGAGTGTGTCTTTTGCAGGGATCCGAAGCATGTCATAGTGACGGCAAAGCCCATGTTCCTGCCACCAGGGCATGATATTGAGGTAACAGAGACACTGTGAATTATTATCCTAGACTGAGGTGTTTGAGCTCTTGGTGTTTGAGGGAGCATGAAACTATGGGCCTCAGAGAGAAGTGAGCTCGTATTTTAAAAATAATTTTACTGTATTTTCTCCAAAAGAGATTTAAACTAGTTCACAATAAAAGACAGAGCTAACAGCACTCCTCACCACTAACCCAAGAGTGAGGTAACAAGAACAAGGCAATAAAAGGGAGCCAGGGAGTACTTACAGCTCTGAGAATGTCGGCTGGACCGCCGCTATCCTGACTCCTAGGAGACAATGGTGAGTATCTTTTCCAAACACTGTTCAGCAATATCATGTTGGAAGCAGCAACTGTTAACACAATAGAAATTGGCAAATGCTTCAAAATAGGGATTTTCCCCCACCCAGGAAAAGACATTTACCAGCACACCACTGGGCTCACAAGGCACTACAAGCTAGTATGATGTGCTTCTGGCATTTGGATCTGATCTCCAAGGGATGCAGGCTCTCCAAGGGGTGCAGGCTCTGAATGCAAGGGGTTTGGTTTCCATTGTGACTTCTGGTGACAACAGTGATGGCATCACCTAGGGGGTGAGTGGCTAAGATGAGAAGCATTCTCTCAGGGACCCTTTGTTTTCAAGGAGCAAAACTTACTTGCCTTAGTTTGTGCTGCTATAACAAAATGCCTGAGAGTGGATAATTTATAAAAAAAAACCAGGGATTAATTTCTTATAGTTCTGGAGGTTGAGAAGTCCAAGGTCAAGGCAAAGGCTATGTCACTCTACCTGGGAAAGCAGAAGGGCAAGAGAAGGCACACATAGAGAAATGGAAAGGGACTGCACTCATCCTACTTCCACAGGGGCAAAATATGATTTACCCACTCTTGAACATGTTCCATCATAAGTACTAAGCTAGACTTTCTATGTTTCAATGATCAGTCCTTAGAAGAGAGAATCTGATTGGCCCTGCCTGGATCAGGTGGTTATTGTTGGCCCAATCACCTGTGCTTGAGGGAGTGAAGTCACTCGTCAGGGGTACTCTGCAGGAGCCTGGGAACAAGGTACTCTGAGAAAGGGCAGGGTGAGGTGGGAAGACGGGCTGACTGAGCTGTCAGTGAGGAGCAGGCATTAGTGTCCTTGTGTTTGTGTCAATACACAACAGGACACACTATCTGTGTTAAATTCCCTCTGTATATGTCCTGACTCCCTCGCCAAATAATGACTTGTATTAAAGAAAAACACAATGTTGTTCCTTATCTTTAATGTTCACATACCAGATATTAAATTCTACATGAAGAGAAAGAAGACTAGTGAGAAACGGGCAGGAGATGGAAGACCATCCAGCTGGCCCCGGTAAAGATCAATGATTGCTGTGAACCTCATAGAGCACTGCTGTTACCTGAGACCTGATGTTTTTAAAACAACGCTGTTTTATAGATCCAGACATTGTCAGCTTGTTTATATCCAGATCTGAACCAAGTCAGGGGAAAATATTCTCTTGGTGTAGATTCTCAAGCAACCCCTGGAAAGTAAAGGTGTATCAAGGCAAAAATATCACCAACAATCTAGGATCGTGCATCCATGAATGTTCATGGTCTTCATTTAGTTTTTGATGTAATTATGTTGTTTTACCAGGGTCAGAGTACAAGGACTTGTTAGAGTCAGGGGAAGGTTTGGTAAGATTCGTCCTAAAATGACTGAGGATGTAAGATGGTCAGATAATCAGTACCCGGGGTTCTAGGCAGGCAGGGCATGTCAGAGGAGGCAGCCAGCTGCCAGTGGTTTTGCAGGGGTGGGGAAGGAAAAGATTTTCTATTTGGATTTGCAAATCACTCTTCCTGTGAAAAGCAGCAAGCTCATATGTTCCCAGTCCTCTTTCTTAGGAATTCTAAGGAACATAGGGATTGCGGGCAGAGGTATTCAGAGAGAGACAGGAAGCCACCATCAGGAAGAAGAAACAACTAGCCCTGAGGTAATTCATGACTGGTGACTCAGCATTCAACAGAAAGCGCTGCAGAAAGCAAGCACTTCTCTAATCACCCGAGATGCTACTCCTTCTAAAATCCGAGGTCAAGAGGCAGATAGTTTCTGAAATTAATAATAATGACACTGATATCAGGAAGAAACCATTCCGGCACAGAATGGCACGGAACAAGAACAGCCTGGGACGCAGATCGGCAGTGCCGAGTAACGTGAGAAGAAAATAACCCCCGCAGGAGCAGGCGGGGCAGCGCTTGGCTGCACAGGACCAGCTGCAACGTGAGGGGAAGCCCAGAAGCGAAGATCAGCACCCCGCTGCACAGCCGTCCCGGCTTTGTTTGTATAATTGTGTTTAAGTTGACTCTATACGGTCATCCCTCCTTGTCCACAGGGGTAGTCCCAAGAACCCTCTCCCCCAGGAGAAGGTGCATGAAACCTGAAGTACTGCACCCCATAGATACCACGGTTCCCCTACACACCTACGATAAAGTTTGATTTATAAATCATATACTGTAGGAGATTAACAACAACAATTAAAAAATGGAATAATCATAACAAAACACTATGATGAAATCGCCAGCATCACTGATCCTGACATGGCTGAGTAAAATCAGGGTTATCTGAACCCAGGCACTGTGATACGGAGACACCCGAGATGCCCACCAAGTGGCTAAGGAGACGCAGCAGGCACAGGGCGCATGCGCCCAGGAGGGACGCTCACAGCCACGGCGCGGGGGCGGGGCCACCCTGCTCAGAATGGCACGGCGCGGACGAATTGTTTAGTTCTAGAATTTTCCACTGAATATTTTTGGACCATGTAACTGAAACCACAGAAAGTGAAACTGCAGTGAAGGTGTGTGTGTGTGTGTGTAACTACTATACTAGGTGGTTTTACATTCCAAAGTACAGAATTATTGACTTGCAGCCAATCTTTTTGTTGTCTTCATAATGCCCTGAGTTAGAGAGCTGCTTCAGGATTTTTTTATGCATTTAAAGTAAATTTTTATTCTTCATGTGACTTGGGAATCATACCATACAAAGCCCAAAATAGCTTGTCATATCATATGAAAATGGAGAATTGAGTTGAATTACTTTGATAAGTAATACTAAGTTTTCATGGTATGGGTGAGTTCTGCTTTTCTGAAATTACTAAACAAACAAAACAAAACAAAAAACAAACAGACAAACAACCCTGAAAATTTTCTGCCTATTTGTAGTGCTTCTACTTTCAGTGAGGAGAGTAATGCTAAAAGGGCCCTTATCGAAGGTGTTCTGGGAAATCTAAATATTGTGAGACTAGACAGGAGAATTGCAGGCGTCTTCTAACCTCCACAGCCAACTTTTGGGTCTGAAGCATTGTCCTTGTGGAAGATGGACTCGGCCTGCAATATCCATGTCTGTGTTATGCATATTACTTTACAATGCAATGGAGTTGATGATTTAGCTTCAGTTTGGTGCCTTAAAATATTTCCATGTTTGGACATGCAATTTTTTCTTGATGCTCCTAAAAATTGCAGAACAGACAAACACAGGAATGAGGAGACATACACAGTATCAAGAACTGAGTTCTCCAAGGGACTTTGGTCTGAATGGAAAGAAAAGGAAAGGAAAACAAGAGAGAAGGCAGCAAACACCTGTTTCCAAAGGGAGCTAGACTAGTTATCACCATACTACCCTTGGAATGAGGTAGAGACCCTCTGCAAGGACAATGTGGAGCAGCCTGAATACAGGGCACAAGAAGGTTGGCAGCCGGCTGCAGTTAGCAGCTGCCTACCGAGGTGCATCTCTTAAAGCTTATGTAAGTGTCTGGTCTTTTGAGCTGTCTAAATCCTCCCTCCTCACAGCTGTTTACAGAGCCTGGCAGAGCAGTTGCTCAGCTGAGGTGACCTGTGCCTGTGATAGGGACGCCCCTCTGCATACTGCTCGGCATGCCCACTGGGCTTCCATGTGCACAAAGACTTGATTTTTCTCACCACATTCTTTTCTCTTGGTGATGAGAGCAGGGCTGGGAAAGGGAGATGGGTGAGGGTAGGTTGACTTTCCATGGAGTAAAGAGCTAACTTTTTTTATTTTTAGTTCGTTGCTCAGGGGCCCAACTTCTGGGATGTAATATGATGCTAGTTCACAAAGTTCCAAGACACTACTGCATTTTAGATCACTTCAGATGGGGACTTGCCCTTAGCCTGTTTTGATATCTTTGAATTAGAAAATTCCAGGTCATTCCATGGGTATACTACACAGGGATACAGAACAACCAATAAGGCTGTATTCGATAATATATTTTTTTTTAAAAGTATTTTTGGAAAAGTATCTAGACTCATTTTTCTGTGACATTTTCACAGACGGAAACACGACTTGGGAACACTTCCACTCTGGTCCTCTCTCTTACATGTGGGAACTGCAGTCCGGCACCATCTCCCGACCCCCCCCTCATTATGCTGTGCGAAGGGGTTGCCTTTGTTTAATATTATCTTGTCAGGTCTGAAATCTTAGACCTTTAGGCTCCTGTGCACAACACTCAGAAATGATTCTATGCAGATTTGGATGTAATTAAACTTGCTTTTCCTTAACAATGTGGTAAGATTGACATTTTAGCAGCAGAAGTCCTTTCTTCCCCCCTGACAGATTATTTTCTTTATTCAGATAAAGCCTGTGTTGTATTTTGAATGCTGTTGAGAATGGAGTGTTTTTTTTTTTCCATTTGGAATTTGAGGCAATTAGAGCCACAAATTAATTTCTCACATTAAGAGGAATGTTTTGTCGTCTGATCTGCACCTGCTCAGTCCCATTTCTAGTCATCTGGAGGCCACGGTATTAAAGAGGAAGGGGAAATACTTATGCAGGGACGGGGGAATCACTAATGGCTAATCAATAGCTGTGGAGCATTTCAGAGCTCTAAAGAGATGCAACATGGGGTTGTGAAAAACAGGGATCACCGAGTTGTGGTTTCCTTTGTGTGGGGTTTCTGGAAAGATCCCGGATTGACCATCAAACATCTCCACTTACATGGTTTTTTTGTTCCTTCCAGCCCAACAACAAATCCATTGTCCGCCTCACTTTTCTGGCCCGTGGGGCCTGCTCCTTCTTTTGTATTCCAGTCTCTCTGATGGACAGCAACGTCCACACTATCCTCTGAACCAGAAGCTTTCGGGATGTCCTCGCTTCTCCTCTCATCTTCCGTAATAAACAAGGTTTGCTTCTTACCCAATGTCCATTCCTTCCTCCCACTGGTCACAGCACTCAGATTTTAGCTTGAGGATTTCAGTTCATGGCTGAGCAAAATTTGCTCTGCCTCTGGCCAGGTGGTGGACCCTGATTAGTTAAAGGCAACAACATGACTCCCAGTCTTCTGCTGCAGAGATCGGCTGAGGCCCACCTCATTCAGTGTGGTCCTCCCTGGCCCAGAGGTTGGTTCAGGTTGGTCTCAGTAGAGTATGATGATGGGGTACAGTCAGTGCAGGAGGAAAACTGTTTCTTGTGTTGAATGAGAGAGGTCTGGACAAGCCAAGCCACGTTTGTTTTGCGGCAGGACTTGCTATTATGTGTGTAAATCAGTTTCCTTTAGTGTTTACTCCAACTTGTATTGAATGTCCTGGAAATCAAAAGTATCTTTAGGGGCTAGGGATATAGCTCAGTTGGTAGAGTGCTTGCCTTGCAAGCACAAGGCCCTGGGTTCAATCCCCAGCACGGCAAAAAAAAAAAAAAAAAAGAAAAGTACCTTTAGCAAATACACCCCCATCAGTCACTATCTCCTACACACATGGCTTCTTTAGTATTTCTCAATCCGCCCACTACAGAGTGTCACTATGTACTCACCATCTTAGTTATTGGGGATCTAACTTAAGTTTAAAATGATCCTTTTAGCATTGCGAACATTTCCAGGAGTGCAGAAGCCCAATGTTTCGGAGTGAGAGTGCACTGAGGACCCCGCGTTTTCAGGGAGCATTTATGTAAAGACCATGGAAAGGCCTTCTGTAAACAAGGCCCATCCAGGACTGGCCCCACTCTGGTCTCCCAGCCTCGCCCTCCACCCCTTGCCTGTCCTCACAAGGAAGCCCTTCCATACTTTCTGCATGTTTTCAAGCTCTGTACACCCTTACGGCAGGGGATGCTCTCAATGCCTTTATGTATTCTAATTCTGATATTTCCCACGAGAAAGACTGCCACTCACCTGTGTCCCATCAGAACCTGGGGATGTGTCAGTCTTCCACATTGGTGCAGGTGAGGCTCAGGGATGAGAAGAAGCCTGTCCTGGTTCTTGATCAGGGAGTGCAGAGACTGAGGCATAGAGGTGTCAACAGGCTCCAGGTGGACATCATGGATGATGTCAGGGCCAGAAGGTACAACAGAGGCCTAGCAAGTGGTGCTGCTGAACTGGAGACTCAAAAGTGAGGGCAGATCCCAAAGTCTCAGGCTCATGTGGGCAGCCCTGGGCCCACCACTGTTAATGAGAACCAGAAGGAAGCCAGGAGTCAGAGATAGACTCTTGCCTTGGATCTAGGAATGCTAGAGTTGAAATTTCCAAGAACACTCATCCTAACCCCAGGGATGAAGGGAAGTGTGGATAAGAAATCAGAATTGCATGGGGGAATTGTGCTGCTTTTTTTCTTTCCAAAAGGAGTTTGTGGGACTAAGGTGCCCAATCCTAGCCCTAGTCCTTGGAATACAAGGATCTGCAAATGGGGGAATGGGTAGGTAGGGAGGTGCATAGCTTGAAGCAGCTCTTAAAGCAATTCTGATGTTTCCTTTACTAGTTCTTCATGCCCCAGGATTGTCCTAAGGGTGACCCTGCATCTGCTTGTGTCTTTAGTTCTTTTTTAATGTATTTTTTGGTTTTTAGCTTTTTTAGATGGTCATGATATCTTTATTATATTTATTTATCTTTATGTGGTGCTGAGGATCAAGCCTAGTGGCTCACACATGCTAGGCAAGTGCTCAACCACTGAGCTACAACCCCAGTCCTCTTTAGTTCTTTTCTATCCTATGTCCTGCCTATATTCTCTTTGTGCTGGGACCTTGCCTTTGCTGGGGTTGTTCTGGAATGTTCTTTTGCCCATCTTGCCCTTCTGTCACAGCCCAGCTCATCCTCCCCAGCTCTAGTATCACAGAGAGCCTCCCCTAACAGCCCCTGGGTAGGCTCCACACCGCCTTTCCGGCTGTGGCGACTTGGGCTCCAGCCCACCGCTCACACTTTCCCTTGTAGCTCTGACACGTTTACTCGCCTTCCTGTCCTACCAGGTGAACTCGTTGAGGCCAGAACTGTGGTTTTTCCACCTTTGGAGCCATGGCAGTGCCTGGCACACAGCAGGCTCGATCACTGTAAGCGAGCGAATGTGAATGAGTGCAGTGGAATGGAACGCAGGCTGGGAAGCCCCTGTGTGGACACAACGTGAGGCGAGGGTGTAGCATTATCACCATGTTCAATAAAACTGGAAAAATCTCAAAAGTCTTCAAATTCTACTCACTTTTGAATGCCTAGCTTGCTTTTCCCACAGACAGAATCCACGGCGACTTTCTTGAACCCCCTCCATGTGCTGTGTTAGGCATTTTCTCAGGGTGTGTTATGCAGTTACTGGTTCTGTCTCATGCACCTGTCTCCCTTGCTAGGCAGAAAAGCCCTCAGGAGAGGGATGGGAGGCACCATTTGGGCCTCTTCTTGGAGGCCACCTCAGTGCTTTCACCACTGATATTAGTTGACTTCCCACCCTCCTCCCTCTCCAGGCAAATCTTTTCATCCTCGCCCACCTGCTTGCCTCTCCAGCCTTGGAAGCGGCAGCGAGGCTTCTCTGTCCTCTTCTCCTGTCCCCTGAGAGTTGAAGATGTGTGTGGATCTAGCTAGGGCTTTCTTCCATCACAGGCGGCTGATGTGTCCCTGTGATGGACAAAGGCAAGAGCTGCCCTTTGCTCCTTTGAACAGGGGCCTTAGTATGCTCAGGCTGCTAGTAAAGAGGATGAAGAGAAGCCAGGGGCTGGGGCTGAGGGAAGTAGGACAGAGAAGAGGGGCTTCCCGCATAGACAAGAGAATCCACTGAGGGTTTTCTGGTGTTTGTGCTGGGCCAGAAATATCCTTGACTGAGAAAGGACTGGGCCTGGGTGTGTTAGTCAACTTTTTGTCACTGTGATTAAAATAGCTGACAAAAACAACTTAGAGGAGGAAAAGTTATTTTGGCTCATGGTTTCAGAGGTTTCAGTTTGTGGTCGGCTGACTCCATTGCTCTGGGCCCAAGGTGAGGCAGAGCATCATGGCGGAAGGATATGTAAGAGGAAAGCTGCTCAGTTCATGGTAGCCAAGAAGCAGAGAAAGAGCAGCAGGAACCAGGAACAAAATACATAATTACCAAGGCATGCCCCCAGTGACCTACCTCCTCCAGCCCCTTCTTCCGCACCCCATCTGCTCATAGTTATCACGCAGGAATCCATTTAAATTCCTAACCCTTCAAATGGATTTATTCACTGATTATGTTACAGCTCTCATCGTCTCATCTTTTCACCTCTGAACATTCCTGCCTTAACACAGGAGCTTTGAGGGGACACCGCACATCTGAACCATAGCACTGGGGTTGGGTGGATTCAGTGAGGTTTTGCAAAGCCTTGCAGGATGAGTGTGCAAGCTGACCTCCGAATCCAGCCTGAGGTGCCCAAACTGGAAACACAGCGTCCCCCTCTTTATTGAACCTGTGCGCTGTGTTGAGGTAGCCATTGTTTTCCTCCAGAAGTAGGCCTCTGTGAGAGCTGAGACTGGTGGCCAGTTCAGGCAGGAGTCAATGGGGGAGGCTGCTGCCCCAAGGCCTCAGTCAGCACAGAGCCCAGAGCTTGGGATGGAAAGGGGACGGCTTGGCAGGCATGGCGGCATGGGGTCACGGGATTCTTTCTGGTCAGGAAGAAGCCTTAGTGATCACACAGCATGTGGTTTAATGAGTAAGGACACTTAGAGGGAAGGTCAGAGAGATTAGCAGGGCCTCAAGGAGACCCCAGGTTTCCTGGTCTCTGTCAGTGTTACCACAGAACAAAGGGCTCCAGGGCAGCCCTCCATCCTTATGAGCAGTGTCCATGGATGGGTCTGGGGAGAAGGTGGCTTGGGTCAAGGAGATGCTGAGAGGCTGCAGAGAGGGAGGAGTGACATCTCACTGGCCTTTTGCTCCAGTGACTAGATCTTATCTTTTTCAGTGTTTTTTTTTTTGTTTTTTTTTTTTTTAGCTCAGTGCGGTTACATCGTCTGCTCAGGATGAACAGGGCTGACTTCTTCTTTCTTCTGTCTGCTCCCCGCTCCTCTTTTCTCCTCCCTCCTTCCTGCACCAGTCACCAGATATGTTAGCACCTTGATCTGGACATCCCCATTCCCAGAACTCTGAGAAATAAATGTTTTTCCCAGTTAGGGAGAATATAGGCAGAAAACAGAACGACAATGAGATATGTAATATGTCAATTCACTGACCACTTAATGTAGATTTGCCTGGATTTTTTCTTCAAGGAATGTCTAAGGACCATGGGGGCAGAGGGCCTGCCATTTGTGAATTACCTAATACTCAGTGTTTGTCTCAAAGTAAATTGCAGATAAATGCTTATTGACTTATTGCTTGAGGTCACCTGAATTTGCATGGCAAGACAGAAGGGCACAAAAATTAGGACTTGATTACATAATTCCAAATGATAAGGACAACTGGCTTCTCACTGGGTCAGGAGTAATGTCTCCAGGGTCTTTTCGGACACCATGAATGATGCTTTTGTTGGTGGTGGTTTTTTCTCTTTAAGTACGAGTGTTTAAAGACTCAAATGGTACAAATACAGGCTGAGCACATGGAACATGAACTTCACTGTGACTTGGTAAAGGGTCCCTATGGTAAGGGGAGAGGAGGAATTTTATAAGAACCTTTGTTAGCACCATCCCAGTGCACTGCTCCAACCTGTGCTCCAGCCACGTCTCTCCTCTTCAAATGGAATTTCCCCCTAGAAGCCTGCACAGATTTTGCTTTACAGCCATTGCCTTGTGCATCTATATATCATTAAAACTTTATTGTCTGAATACAAAATTATATGCTTTGGATTGTAACCAAGCAAAATCACGCATGCCTGTGGCCAGGGGCCAGAGAGAGGAAGTGGGAGGGAAGGTGCTGTTGAGTGGAGGTGTGAGACCAGGGGCTGTTCTTTTTCTCCTTAGATGTGTTTGTTTAACATTTATGCAAAGCATTACCACTGTAATGTGTTATTGACTAGGTTTTGAAAAAGTAGTATGTTTCTCTGACTGAAAAGAGTTCAAAACCTAACAGAATGATACAGAGCCCGGACCTGTGCCAGGCCCTGTGGCCCCACTGACGTGACCGAGCGTGTCCCTGGGCATGGCCTCACACCTCTGGCACCAGGAGTGATGCTTCTGTTGTTTCAGGGTGGTGTCGGCCCCACAGCTCTCAGCCCCTGGGATCCAGGACCCCTGCTCAGCAGGGCCTCCAAAGCCTTGGGCTGGCCTTGATCGGGAGGCCTGTGGGGAGATGCTGCGTCGGCCTCAGGCCTCCAGGAAACCTTCCAGCTTTGTCGCTGCCCCTTATTTCACTCTGCAGACTGGATTTTACCACCCTGCTGTCCTCTTTCTTCCTTATTCCCAAAGATCTAATGCAAAGAGCCAGGGACAGCCAGTCAGCCGAAGCCACAAACCCTCAGGGTGTCCTCCGAGCAGCGAGTCTCCTGGAGTCCCAGCTGCTCACAGGCGGAGATGCCGATGTGGGACCAGGTGATGGCTGAGACCCTTCATTTCTGGAATTCCATGACTCCGTGACTCAGAGTGAAAACAGACTGCTGTGCATTTTGTTCACCTGGCAGAGCTTTGGGGCTCAATCTAAGAATATTAGATTGATGGGGTTTCAATTTAGACCCCCAATCTGCTTTCCTCAAATCAACAGTGCCTGCTTGTTTACCGGTACTGGGGATTGAACCCAGGGGTGCTTAACCACTGAGCCACACCTCCAGCCCTTTTTAATTCTGAGTCAGAGTTCACTATGTCGTTGCTGAGGCTCACCTTGAACTTATGATCCTCCTGCCTCAGCCTCCCCAACTGCTGGGATTACAAGTGCACCACCAAGCCCTGCCTGTACCTGTCAATGTTTAAAGACGGCATGGTAACATAAACTTGGACCTACCGGCTAAATAATAAGTCTAGTACAATTCACACTGCCAGGGATGGCCCCCTCGCTATGCAAATACAGTAGTCCTCCCCCATCCAAAACTAGATTTCAGTTACCCAATGGTAATAACAGGAAAAAGGAATTTTGAGAGAGAGAGGAAAACTTCACATTACTTTTATTACAGCATATTATCATAATTTTTATATTTCTTAGTTATTGTTATCTCTTACTATGCCTAATTTAGAAATTAAACTTTATCATAGGTATGTATCTATTCGAAAAACATGGTATTCATAGGCATCAGTACTGTGCACAGTTCCAGGCCTCCGGGGGGGGGGTCTATCCCTGCGTGTTGGGGCTGCTGTGCACACCACACCACACCACAGGTGTCTGGCAATGCAGGTTTAGGAAGAGTGGAAGGCAAAGATCTCTCCTGGGGAGTGGCAGGTAGAAGGAAGGGATACCTGGTTTACACTGGGTATTTTCTTTCTTTCTTTTTTTTTTCTTGGTCCTGGGGATTGAGCCCAGGAGTGCTTAACCATTGGGCAACATCCCCAGCCCCTTTTTATTTTATTTTTCATTATTTTTTGATTCATTGTACACAAATGGGGTACAACTTTCATTTCTCTGGTTGTACATGAAGAAGAGTCACACTGTGTAATCATACATGTACACAGGGTAATGATGTTTGTCTCATTCTAGTATCTTTCTTTCCCCCAGCCCCCTCCCCACCCCTCATTTTCCTCTGCACAATCCATCCTTCTTCCATTCTTCTCTTACCCCCTCTCCCCCCACCCCCATTATGTATCATCATCCACTTATCAGAGAGATCATTTGGCCTTTGGTTTTTTGGGATTGACTTATCTCACTTAGCATTATATTCTCCAACTCCATCCATTTATCTACAAATGCCATAATTTTATTCTTCTTTATGGCTGAGTAATATTCCATTGTGTGTGTGTGTGTGTGTGTGTGTGTGTGTGTGTGTGTATGTATATACCACAATTTCTTTATCCATTCGTCTACTGAAGGGCATCTAGGTTGGTTCCATAGTCCAGCTATTGTGAATTGAGCAGCTATGAACATTGATGTGGCTACATCACTGTAATATGCTGATTTTAAGTTCTTTGGGTATAGGCCAAGGAGTTGGGATAGCTGGGTCAAATGGTAGCTCCATTCTGAGTTCTCTGAGTAATCTCCATACTGCTTTCCAGAGTGGCTGCACCAATTTGCCACCCCACCAGCAATGTATGAGTGTACCTTTTCCCCCAGATCCTTGCCAACACCTATTGTTGCTTGTATTCTTGATAATAGCCATTTTAATTGGAGTTAGATGAAATCTTAGGGTAGTTTTGATTTGCATTTCTCTTATTACTAGAGATGTTGAACACTTTTTCATATATCTGTTGATTGCTTGGAGATCTTCTGTGAAGTGTCTGCTCAATTCCGTAGCCCATTTATTGATTGGGTTATTTGTATTCTTGGTGTAAAAGTTTTTGAGTTCTTTATAAATTCTGGAGATTAGTGCTCTATCTGAAGTGTGTGTGGCAAAGATTTTCTCCCACTCTGTAGGCTCTCTCTTCACATTCCTGATTGTTTCCTTTGCTGAGAAAAAGTTTTTTAGTTTGAATCCATCCCAATTATTGATTCCTGCTTTTATTTCTTGTGCTTTGGGAGTCATGTTAAGGAAGTCTGGTCCTAAGCCAACATGATGAAGGTTGGACCTACTTTTTCATCTATTAGGTGCAGGGCCTCTGGTCTAATTCCTAGGTCCTTGATGCGTTTTGAATTGAGTTTTGTGCAGGGTGAGAGATAGGGGTTTAGTTTCATTTTGCTGAATATGGATTTCTAGTTTTGCCAGCACCATTTGTTGAAGAGGTTATCTTTTCTCCATTGTATGTTTTTGGCACCTTTGTCTAGTATGAGGTAACTGTATTTATGTGGGTTTGTCTCTGTCTTCTATTATGTACCATTGGTCTACCTGTCTATTTTGGTTCCAATACCATGCCACTTTTGTTACTATTGCTCTGTAGTATACTTGAAGGTCTGGTATTGTGATACCTCCTGCATCACTCTTCCAGTCTAGGATTGCTTTGGCTATTCTGGGTCTTTTGTTCTTTCAGATGAATTTCATGATTGCTTTCTCTATTTCTATGAGGTATGTCATTGGGATTTTAATTGGAATTGCATTGAATTTGTATAGCACTTTGTTACTAGGGCCATTTTGACAATGTTAATCCTGCCTATCCAAGAATGTGGGAGATCTTTCCATCTTCTAAGGTTTTCTTTAATTTCTTTCTTTGGTGTTCTGTAGTTTTCATTGTAGAGGCCTTTTACCTTTTTGTTAGATTGATTACCAAATATTTTATTTTTTTGAGGCTATTGTGAATGGGGTAGTTTTCCTAATTTCTCTTTCAGAGGATTCATCACTTATGAATAGAAATGCACTAAATTTATGAGTGTTGATTTTATATCCTGCTATTTTGCTGAATTCATTTATGAGTTCTAGAAGTTTTCTGGTGGAATTTTTTGGATCCTCTAAATATAGAATCATGTTGCCCAGCCCTTTTTTATATTTTATTTAGAGACAGGGTCTCACTGAGTTGCTAAGAGCCTTGCTAAGTTACTGAGGTTGGCCTTGAACTTTTGATCCTCCAGCTTCAGCCTCCCAAGTTGCTGGGATTACAGCCACTGTGCCGAGCTACACTGGCCATTTTCAATGGTAAGTTCCCAGCTCCAAAGTAGACTTCACTGGCTTACACAGTGAAAAATCCATTCCAACACTCAGCTTGACCAAGGGACTCTCACAGTATGGGAAGCTCTGGATGGTCCCTTTCTCTGTGCTCCCAGCTCCTGGCTCCCTCAAGCAGCCCTCCTCTTAAGGTGACTGAGCAGGGCTCTGCATAGCACATCGTCATTCTCAAAGGGCAACAACTCTTTTTCAGCCATTCCTGTTTTGGGTCCTTTGGTTTGTTACCTTCCTAGTCTCTCAAATCAACAATGACATAATAATAGAAAAGGTTACCATTCTTACTTCTTGATTTGTCAGAATCAGATGTTTTCTGTGATGGAGAAGGATGTGGCCATTCATAACCTGGCTTAACAGTGCTGTGTCATGCTCCTTCTTTCTTCTTCCCTGAGACACTTGTGTGGCTCTGAATGACGTTCGTACACTTCATTGCTATTCCAGCCACTGCAGCGGGAGTTTCCACATTGCAAGAGGAACACCCTGTGTGTGTCCTTCCTTCCACTTCCTGGTCAAGGTTGGTAACAGCTACCTTCTATTCTGTAACCACTGTGACTTTTCCCATGATTCCTCTGCATGTTGATTCTGTGCACTTCAAATGGGGAAGCACGGCTTACATTATTATGATCATGTAAATATTCTTCACTGATGTACAAACTACCACACTTGAGTTTGGGTTCTCAGGCCAAACTCATCACTACTTTGCCATTCAGTGGAGATGGTAACTAGCACTTAGTTCAAGTAGATTATTTTTAAACTCCAGTACCTTTGCAGACTTGAAATCACACTTCTGTTGTTAATTCTTTGAACCCTCCATCTTCTCGTCTAATCTGGATTTCTACTCACCACTCCTTGGTTTGGCTTTGGTGGGTCTCATCGCTCCTTGCCTCCTCACTTCATACCCTTATTTTTTCTGGGTTCTGTCTTCAGGGAACATCCTAAGAAACAGATCATGAGAGGAAGCTTTTAGATTTCCCACTATTTGAAAGTGCCCATTTGACCCTTACCCTGGATATAGAATTCTGGATTGTAAATCACTTTCTTTCTGACCTGCTCCACTGCTTCTGATTCAGCAATACTGGTAAGACTGACATCACACTGATCTGCCCCTTTTTAGATAACCTGTTTTCTTTTTCCTTTCTGCATATTTTTGGAACCTCTTTATCCCTGGCCTTCTGACATTCCATAATGCCAAGCCTAGGTTGGGGTCTTTGTTCATCCTTGGCTTTATCTAGGGGCTCTCTTTCAATCTAACCACTTGTGTTCTCCTTTAGCTCTGGCAAGTTATCCTGAGTCATTTCCTTGATAATTTCTTCCCCTCTGCTTTCTTTGTTCTCTCTTTCCAGAACACTTGTTGATCTGACGTTAGACTTCATGGATTGATTTCTTGCCCTTAAACATTCTCTCCTATTTTCCAAACCATTTTGTCCTCACACTCTGGGAGATACTTTCACATTTATCAGTACTTCCAATGTACTTTTTAAATTTCTGCAATTCTACAGCCAGACTTTTGAATCCTAAGAGTTCTTTCTAATTCCCTCATGGCTCATTTATTCATAGAATGTAATTCTTGGTTTTACAGATTTTGTTTTGCTTGTCTTTTTTAGTTCTCTTCTGTGCCCTGAATTATCTTTATTTCCTTGGTGGTAGTGGGGGAGGGGTGTCATTTTTCTTCTGCTTGATTTTTAAATTCACATTGCAAATACTAGGTGTTTTGCTTATATTTAATGCTAAAACAATAATGAGAGTGAATTGGAGCTCTATACATAGGGCTGGAAGGGCTGTTTGCCAAGCTTTGAATGGGACGGGTGGGAAGCAGGCTGTTGTACTGGAATGGATGTAGGCTTTATCTCTGTGGTGGGGCTGATGATCAGCTGCCCTAATTTTCCTCACATGGCTTGTAAAGTTGAGAACATTTTTAAAAAATTAAAAAATTGATTTCTATTTTTATTTTTTAAAATTAAGAACAACTCTCCTCTACTCATGAGGATGGCTATTATTTAAAAAAAAAAAGTGTAGGTGAGGATGTGGAGAAGTTGGAACCCTTGTGCACTATTGGTGGGAATATAAAATGGTACAGCTACTATGGAAACCAGTATGGAGGCTCCAAAAAATTGAATTAGAATTATCATGATTCAGCAAGTCTACTACTGGGTAACTACCTGGTTGAAATTGGGGATCCGAAGAGACATCTGTTTACATATGTTCATAGCAGCATTATTCACAACAGCCAAACATGGAAGCAAGCCAAGTGTTCACTGACAGAAGATTGGCTAAGCAAAATGCAGTATGTCTGCATGGCCTTCAACTCTGACAGGATCACACCCCAATACACTGTTGTAATTTGAAAATAGCAGAAATCATAAGTACATCTAACCCACTAAACGCCATAGCTTAGCAACACATGCACTGTAGAGCAGGGGTTGTTCACCCTTGGGACTGCCTGGCCACTGGGAGCTACAGCTTCCTGCCACTGCCCAGGTAAGAGAGTATCAGAGTCTCAGCATAGGAGAAAGAGAAAATCAGAATTCAAGATTTCAACTACAAGAGATGACTGCATATTCAATCTTTCTTCTTCTTCTTCTTCTTCTTCTTCTTCTTCTTCTTCTTCTTCTTCTTCTTCCTTCTTCCTTCTTCCTTCTTCTTCTTCTCTTTCTTTTTTTGGCAGTGCTGGGGACTGAACCCAGGGCCTTGTGCTTGTGAGGCAAACACTCTACCAAATGAACTATTTCCCCAGCCCACATATTATTCAATCTTTAAAAAACAAGGGAATTCTGTCAGATGGACCTTGAGGACATTATGCTAAGTGAAAGGACCAGTCACCATAGATGTACTGTATGATTCCACTTACATGAGATGCGTAAAATCACAATCACAGGGACAAAAAGTAGGAGAGAGGTTGCAAGGGCTGTAGGGAGGGAGAACAGGAAGTGATTGTTGAATTATGTACGGAGTTTGGTTTTACAAGACAAAAAGAGGTATGAACAGGGGTGGTGGTAGTGACTGCAATCACATTATGAATTTATTAAAAACCCTGAACTACACACTTAAAAAATGGTTAAGGTGGCAAATTTTCATGTTAGGTGTATTTTACCATATTGAAATATTGGGGAAAAAACCCAACCTCCTCCCAATTTTGGCTAGGGGGGAGTGGCTGGTGTGGCAGACCTGTTCAGCATGATAGAGAAGAGCTGGGATGGGACCATCTGTGTATCGACTATACAGGCCGTCAATCACTCCTGTGCTCTCAGCACCACCTGTCACACTGTACCTGAAATCACCTGCCCCCATCTCACTGTCTAGATCCCTTCATTCTGTTCCATGAGAACTTCTCTCATTCCCCTTCATCAGCTCTTCTTCCATCTGCTTTGTGTCTTCCAGCTATGCACTAAAACTCTTCACCTGCTCTTGGCCCCCCTCCCCTTTTGTGTTTACTATATATATATACATATATATATATGTATATATATATATATTTTAAAGCATGTGATTTTGAGAGGACAGGAAATACCATGTGGGCTTGGCACCTCCCCTTGAACTGCCCGACCAGCACGAATATTAATTTTGCATAGAGAGTTTCAATTGATGATGCATGTGGGGAGACTCTGAGTTTACTTCAAAATCCTTTAGTATGGGGTTGGAAGGAACCTTAGATTCTAACAACTTGATTGCCATGTCTTCCTTCAGGGCTGACTAGAGATGTGGACTTAAATAAATAAATCCCATCTCTTACTTATATTGGTCGTGGTTCAGTCAGGGCTGCACAGCCACTAGGTATGTATGTACTGACTTATCATAGGATTTAGCCTTACAATAGTGAGAGGAGATTTAAAATTCTCTCTATAGCTGTTGTCTTGTGTTTGATCTTGGGGTTTAGATTCTGCAAAATGGGCAGGGTGGATAGATCAATGTAATATCCAGGAGGATTAGGACAAAATGAGACCCAGAGGCAGGAGCTGTTGCCCATGAAGACAAACCAAACCTGTGTCAATTCTTGTTGCCCTTGACCTTGAAGTGCATGTATACTGCAGAAGCAGCTGGCACTCTTCCTCATACAGCTAATCACACACCTGGTCCAGGACTTGGAAAACTGAATGAAGATCTGAGGGGGGGGGAGCAGCTTTAGGACTTACTGCCTCCCACAGCATCCTGCTGGGCCAGCAGGTAAGGAACAATGAACCTGAGCTGACTGGTCTCCTGTACTGACATACTCAGCAGAACAACTTGACTACAGCTTTATCTCCACCATCTCCATTTTGCACCAACCCTAGCTGAGAAAGGACTCTTAGCAACCACCTCAGTCTGGTCAAGCTGATGTATTACAAAGCTACTACACTTTCAGAATAGAAAAACTAGGCTCAGAGAGATGATATAAATTATCCAAAGCCTGACAATTCCCTTAGTGGCAGAACTTGGACTATAAGCCAGGACTCATGATTCCCAATTCAAATATCTTTTTTGTTTCTCTCTTACTATATATACATACAACATATTCTTATTAAAGAAAATTGGAGTAACATAGGGAAGTGAGGGTAGGATAAAAGATCACCCACAGCCATCATTAAAATTCAGTCACTGGGGCTGGGGTCACAGCTCAGTGGTGGAGCACTTGCTTCACATGTAGGAGGCACTGGGTTCAATCCTCAACACCACATAAAAATAAATAAATAAAAAATAAAGGTATTAAGGTATTGTGTCTACCTAAAACTAAAAATATTAAAAACCTCAATCATTGTTAATATTTGAATATATTTCCACTCATTTTTTCTATGTATTTCTATAGTTTTCATTATTATACTACTCATTCATGCAAATATATTGTCCTATGCATTAAAAATTTCATCAGCATCATCAGTAACAATTTATTTAACCATTTGTTTAAAAACATTTAGAATATTACTAGTTTTTGTACTTCAGTAATACAAATCATGTGTATCCTTGTGAATTCATTTTAATTCTCACTTTATTCTTATGACAGTATTTTAAAATTGGAAGCACACACTCTGAAATTGCTTTCACTAAAGATTGTATCAGTTTATCATAAGTACGTGAGAATATTTCTCTTCCTAAACCTTGACAGTATTGCATATTATCTTTTAAATATCTTTCACATCAAATTTTTATCATTTTTCAATTTGTATTGCTTTGATTACTTGAGAGGGTGAGAATTCCACCTGGGTTTGTTAATTGTTTATATTTAACTCTGGTGAATGGTTTGCTCACCCACTTCTCAATTAGTGTTTTAAATTTTTTGTATAATCTTTCACTACATTAAATATATCAACTCCTTGACATTTTGTAAGAGATATATGTTTTTTTTCCTGAGCAATTGGGTGCTCTGAGTCATAACCATACCAGAACAAAGGGCTCCTGGAAACAGAAGCGACACCCATGTGGAGAGTGAGGACAAGCTGACATTTAAAAATACCCTGGTCAAGAGTTCCAATTGATGTTTATTTGCTGAGGATGCTGGTGTGAAGCCCAGCTGAGTCATGAGGTTTAACAGGTAACTCATGAGCAGATGGGCAAGGCCAGGTGGGGACATGGAGAAGACAATAAGGCTGGTGGAGGGCACATGCCTTGGGGCTTCTTAAAAGTGGCTGTTGAAGTATCTGTGATAGGAAAAGTTAAGGAAAGTTAACTGTAAAAGTACATGTTAGAGTATATAGGTGAGGACTGTCCTCAGACTTGGGAAAGCTTATTTGAAAACGTTCAGATAACAGATGGATGTGATTCCATTCCCCAAAATGAAGGAAGCTACTCAAAAACATAATTCTGACAAATGCATGTAGGAGAATCCTAAAAAGTTAAACTTGGAGGAAGCAGCCAAAATGTTTTGTTTTTCAATGTATGGGAAGCCGTACATATGGGGAAATATATTTGGACATGAATTTTATTCCTGAAGAACCAATACATTCTCTACATATTGAATGGGAATTTATATTCTCAACTACATAGCTCATATATATCACATGTCTTCTATATATTACAAATATGCAAGTTAGAACATAAATGAATAAGTTGGAGGTGTACTTTTCCCCTATATGAAGGTTTTGTTTTCCAGGAGGCTGTTGAAGAGGGAAGTTCTGATCACATTTGGAACATGAAAGAAGCAAACAGGATAGGAAAGGGTATTACGTGTTGCTGTAGACGATGTAAATTTCCTTTAACATTTCAAGAAACATGAGTAACTAATGGTATCCCCTTTTATTTTCTATTGTCTATTGAACTACTGAACTGTGCCTTTTGGTATTTCACCCCAAGACTGTATTTATGAGTTCATACAGGTTGTTTCTCCTTCAAGACAGTTTTTAAGACCCCCACCCCACCCCACACCCTGGAAAGAAAAGCAAAAGCAAATTACCAAGGCTTTCCTTTTCTATGATAAATAGGATCAGAAAGGAAAACTATTGTTTTCTAGATAAAAAGAATGGATATTAATCTGAATTTGACCTTCAACCTTGGTGTCAAGAAGAGTAAGACAGCATAGTATACAATTTGTATTCTCAAATGCCTGTGTTCATTTACGTTTCATTTCTTCCCATAAAGGATTTGAGCTTTCCTGGCTGTGCCCTGCTGCCTCCTTTACAGAGAACACTTCCCTTTCTTCTCTGCTCTACCTGGTGAGCTTCTAAGCATACCCCAAGGGCCAAATCCATTGTCACTAGCCCTATAAAACCTACCCCGGCTCACTGGGGCCACATGAACTCCACTCTTCCTAAAGCTTGTATGGCCA
The DNA here is from genome assembly GCA_020662805.1 of Glaucomys volans. Classification (NCBI taxonomy): domain Eukaryota; kingdom Metazoa; phylum Chordata; class Mammalia; order Rodentia; family Sciuridae; genus Glaucomys; species Glaucomys volans. The sequence goes on along the minus strand of JAJEJO010000590.1, from coordinate 733,095 downwards.
TCTAGTTTCCATTAAAGCATACGCTCCCTGAGGTCTCATTTACTTCCCGCAGGTAGCCAGAGCCTACCTGATAAGTGCACGTAACCTACTAAGCAAGAAGCGCAGGTCTTCTGTGTGGACACACTTTCTTTCCCTCTCGGTGTTTCTGGTCGGAGGAACTCACAGTAACACTTCCGGCTTGGCTCTAGCCCCGCCCCAGGCCTCCCTGTGGAGGAGGAAGTGCTCCTCTGAGAAGCAAGGGCTGCTTTGTCAGCGGGTCTCAGACCTGAGCAGTCACCTTGACTGGGTGGATGAGCCTGGTCGGGGGCCAAGCCCGAGCAGCTGTTGCCCGCCTGCCCGGCGGTGAGTCGCTCTCAATTGGTTCCCGGCCCAGGAAGGGAAAGGATGCGTTATGGACTGCTCCCCTGCCACGCCCCCGGCGTCTGACATTTGTGCAGTGCTTTTCGGTTTACAAAGCACTTCCACATCCTTTATTTCTAGGGCTGTAAATAAGGCAGCGCTGCTGTGGGAGCCCTGGGAGCCCGTGATTAATTTCACTGGGGAAACCACGGAACCCTCCCACGCAGCGGCCTGGTTGTGGGCCTTGCTCGGCGGAGGTATGTGCGGGAAAGTCTCTGCGTTCTGCCTCTTAGCCTTTATCAAAGGAGCAGAGCTGAAAGAGGACATTGGCCGATTTCTAGCATTGGCCTCATCCACCATCCAGCGTGCTCTTCTGATCCAGGGTACATCTAGGCCATCTCCCTGAGTTCCCATGTCAACTGATTGGGCACTGGTATTCCTAATCCCGGTGTTTAGTCATGCCATCGTGACATGACCTGGTGTTCTTAAGGGTCAGGACCCAAGAGTCACTATGATCGTGCTCTGTGACCACTACTTCTTTCCTGGGTCCTAAGTCAGCAGGCAGAAGTGACGGCTTTGAGCTCTAATATTCTACAGTCTTTGGACTTCCTAATTTTAGAAGTGACTGGGTCTCTTTGCTCAGTTCCAGAAAAGTCTTCATGACATCAGAGATATTGTCATACCTAGGGCATAAATAGGGTGATTTTGTAGTCAACATCCTAGGACAAATGTAGTCAACAATTTCCTAGGATGTGGGTCTACCAAGAGGCATTTCATTATTATAGATGTGCTAAAAGGCATTTTAGAACAAACAGCTTCCACAAAAGTGCCAAATTCTAATTGACATTGGTTTTCAAAGTGTTAGAGTATACACTGAATTTCAAGACAAAGGGAAAAAAATTAGAATTGGAAGTAAAGAAAGTGAATTGACAAGCAGAAATGAAACGAGTCAATCTAATTTCAAAGCTTGTCCTGAACTAAGGGTAAAATAACAAAGTAGGTTTGTGAAAAAAGGAAATCTAATATTTATAAGGGGTTCAACATCTAAGGGATGATAAATTGCACTTGAGAGGAAATGCTACATTAGATAAATTCTATCTTGACATTGAACCTTTTAAAATGCCTGTAGAGCTTGTCTTGTACATCTGTTGTAGCCCACATAGCAGTCTGTCCCTGGTAGTAACTGAAGGGTTATTTTGCTGAGAAAAATCTGTTTGACTTAGAAGCTGGAAGAAAGAAGAGAGAAGCATAGAGATTGGAATCTAAATAAGTAATAGAAAAAATTCAAATGCCACCATGGCAGGGAAGAGATGAAGTCAAGTCTATGATAACTGATATTTCTTACATTCAATTCTATTCTATATGTTCTCCAAACTCTCAGTGTAGTTTAATATCTTTTAAGTCTGTTTGAAATCACATTATCATGTCACAAAGGAATTCAAATCAGTGAACTGCATTATTGGGTGGAATTACCTGTGGAAGTGGGACACTGGATAATCCTGATTTGCTGAGGGCTCTAAGCACCTACAGGTGCTCTAATAATGAATGTTGATGGGTTGGGAAGGACAGTATTTCAAGATGGAAGTTCATAGGTCTGGGCAGGTAGAGAGTATGATGGTCAATATGTATCAACTTTACTGGGCCAACTGAATTCCCAGATAGCTTGTAACACATTATTTCTGGGGTTAACTGTGAGGTGCTTCTGGAAGATCCTAGCATTTGGATTGGTAGATTGATTGAGTTATGAAGATTGACCCTCACCATTGTAGGTGGCATCATACAGTTTGTTGGGGGTCCTAAAGGAACAAAAAGGCAAAGGAATTAAGAATTCACTTTCTTTTCTGGAGTCTGGATATCCATCTTCTCCTGCCCATGGGCATTGGTGCTCCCAGTTCTCTGGTATTTAGATTCAGACTGGGACTTACCCCATCAGCTTTCCTAGTTCTCAGACATAGGGCTTGGATTGGAATTATATCACTGGCTTTCTTGGGTTTCCAACTTACAAACAGGAGATTGTGGAACTTCTTGTTCTCCATGATCCTGTGAGCCAATCCCTCATAATAAATGTTTCTATATATCTGTTTATAGCCTATTGGTTCTGTTTCTCTGGAAAAGCCCATCTAATAAGGGAGTAAGGGACTAAGTGCAATTCCATGTGGGGTATATGCAAGTATTCCAAGTGCATGTATGTAGTACATGAGTATGAATGCATATATGTATTTGTGTACATGTGTGTGCACATGTGTGCATGTAGTGAGAAGATAGAGATGCAGTGGGCAGGGTGAGCAATAATAGTAGGTGAGGCAGTGGTCAGGAGATTCTGCTGCAGCTCCTCTTTTGGCTTCATGATTCAGCTTCTTTGGTTGTTGATTCAGCTTCAGAGGGGACAAATGTAAAATAATGCATGTAATAACAGATAATTATGATTTTAGAATGATCCAGGAAGAGAGTGGACACTAGCCAGCATTTGTTTAATAGCAAATGTAATATGTTTCATATGAATGCATTTTATTTATATGTAAATAATGAGATAATTGTGATATTTTCATACCATATAAATATTTAGAAATGAGTGTTTGATTTGACCTTATAAATATTGAATAGACCTGGATTCAAATCCAGTTTCTACAACTTACTTTAGGAACTTGTAAGTTCTTTGAGCCCTGTATCATGATTTGGAAAATGAGGATTAAGTCTCCTCTGAAGGCTTGTTTAGAAAATAAATGAGAAAATTTGTAAGGAGCCAAGAACTCATTGGATGTGTATTAAATTCTCTTCTTTCTTCCTAAATAATTTCTGGATACATTATATTTTATTTTTTAAAGAAAAAAGTGTTATACTAAATTTTTATTTCAGAAAGTAAGAGATCTTTTGACCTTAAATATTTGATTGAGGCACTAATTATCAAACCTTAAAAATAAAAGTGAACAAAATATTGTACCATTATATTTTTTGAAACTTTATTTGGAAATAACTAAAATTTTATAGAGAAGTTAAAGAATAGTACAAAGAAAATCTGACTCTATTTTGTCTAGAGTTACCTGTAATTAACATTTTACCTCATTAACTTTTTTCTCTCTCTATATATATATGTAATTTTTTTTCCTAAACCAGTTAGTGAGTGGCATACAGTTCAGACCTTATCCTTTAATATGTCAGTGCATGTGTCCTAAGAATAAGGATATTATTTTGCCTTAACATAATATAGTTACCAAATGTAGCTAATTTAACATTGATAGAATTTTTTTATTTAATCTTATTCCAATACCATTCTTATTCCAATTTTGTCAATTAAATAGTAATGTCCTTTATGAAGCATTTCTTTTCTGTGAACACTGGATCTAGCATAGAATTGGGCATTACATTCAGTTGCCATGTTTCCTTTAGTGTGGACTAATAGAAACTATATCTTATCATTGTCAAAATCATTGATAAATGAGATAACTTTCCATGGTTTACCATGCATACATTTCAGTGTTATTCCAATCAAAAGGACAATAGATAATCACTTACTATTTATCTGGACTTTTTAATGGCTTCTCACTCTCCACAGGAAGAATTATAGAGTCATCTATGTGACTTTCCAGTCCTCTGTAACGTACCCTATGACGGTATATTTTCTCTGTCACCCTGCCTGGGCCACAGGATATTCAGATCTGTTTCATTTCTGTATATATCAGTGAAGGCATTTCCAGGAGAGATTTTCATGCAAATTGTTAAACTGATTGCTTTTCCCAGTGTGAGTGGCCTCGTCCATTCTGTTGAGGGCCTGAGTCAAACACAAAAGCCAGAAGAAAAAAGTTTACTCTTGCTTGACCACTTGATCAGGAACAGCCATCTTTCCCTGCTTTTGGCATTTCTACTTGTCAGGCCTCCAGACTTGGATTAGAATCTACAGCATTAGCTCGCAGGCGCTCAGGCCTTTGAACAGCACCACCGACTTTTCTGGGGCGTTAGCTTGCAGATGGCAGATTGTAGGACTTCTCAGCCTCTGTAATCATGTGAGCCAAAACCTTATAATAAATCAATCTCAATCTCTCTCTCTCTCTGAACTCTGTATTTAAATATACATATCCTGTTGGCTCCATCTCTCTGGAGAACTCTGATCAATACATACTCTATCTATAAACCTCTCTCTCCCTGTGGAGGTAGAAACTTATACCTGGAAAAACATGGGCTTGGTATAGGCAGTTATGGGTGTAAATTCTAGATCTACTACTTGTTGGCTTCACGGCCTTTAGCAGGTTTCTTAACTTCTCCTAACTATTTGAAATAAAGTGGCCACTCAATAAGCAATTGTGAAATGGTTAAGTATGTCTACTTCATGGGATGATTGTTAGGAGAACTGAATGCAGATTTGCCTGTGAGAGTGCACCCAGGTTCTTGTCACATGACAGGTTCTCAAAACCATACTTCTTCCTTTGCCTTCCTTCTTGCCAGAGTCAGGTTGTTAGTCTCGAACCATGCAAAGCCACTTGTCTTTCCACCTCCTCAGCTCTGCTCATGAAGGCTCCAACTCTACCTTGTCCTTGCTTTTTCTTGTAGCCTACCAAAGCTTGGGTACTAGTTAAGATTTGGCTCTGGTTTATCTTTCATGAAGACCTTATTAATCTCATTACCCTCTCTGCCTTCTCAATTGCCTCACTCTTGTGGACTCTTTAAAGGTTTAGTAAATAATGAATGAAATTCTAGAATTCTAAAAAAGTGCAGGTCCCCATAAAGCCATGGATGTAGAAAGCATCACCTAAAGAAGAAAAGGACACTTGTGGTTCCTGAGCACTGCGTGGCTTACCGTGCCTTCTGTGAGAACCCCTAGAACAACCTCTCTTGATGAGTCTTCTTAGCTTCATTTTGCAGATGAGAAACCTGAGGTTCAAGGTCACAGAGTTGGAAATGGCAGAGCTGGATTTTGAACCCAAGTTGATCCCTTCCTTCCTTTTATACTGAATTTCTAGCCAAATTGAAATTTGTGTTTAAAAATACAAACTGATTCATGAGTGATAAGAACATGCTAAGTTTCAGGGAAACTTGAATGACAGTGGGGCTGGAGTGCTCATGGTGTCTTGCTTGCACCTGCTCAGATGTCTGCTCAGCAGAGGCTCACTTTGGCCTCCCTGCACCAAGGTAGCAAGGTGAGCCTATGGATGACTCAGTGAGACTCAAAATGGAAGTTTTATGTGCTTCTGAGGGAAAACTGGTTGCCTTATAGGTAGTTCAAGAACCTTTTACAACAAAGAGCTCAATAATTTCCTGTTTTTAAAGTGTCTGTTGCAGTTAACAGTTAACAACTGGCAATGGCTGCTCAACAAGTAGGCATTTATGAGTATTGGACAAAATGACCTCTCAGGGTCTTCCCAGTGGATTTAATCAGTCTAATCAAACCTTTAGTCTGAGTCTGAGCCCAGAGGGAAGCACTTCCCTCCTGTGTTGAACTGTTTTGCCACTGTTTTGGGCACACACATCTCCCCAACTGGTAGGTCCTGTAAGGTCAGAGACAGTACTTTTCATTAGTCTCCCACAGTTCTGGGCAGATTTGAGCACATAGTAGGCACTCAGCAAACACTAAATGATCATCAACTCAAGATCTCATAACTCAAGATGTTTATAGTACAAGGACACTTAGAGTTGGGTCAGATCAACAGAGGACTCTAAATTGTGATCCTTAAGCACTGTTATAAAATGAATTGTGTGGACTCCTTAGGGAAGCTTCAGAGGCAATGTTTATTGCTTTCCAGCTCTGGAAGGCTACTCTGTTGTTGTCATCCTTAAGGATGAATTTAAGTAATTGAATAGGTCTCTTTTCTCAACACAGATTCTAGTCTTGTCTCAACCCTGCCAGCATAGTATAGACAAACGTGCCTGTATTGGTCTGCAGTGGAGTTTCTTAGATTAGAAACACTGATCAGTATCAGTATGTTCTAGAGGTATGTGATGCAGCATTGAATTTCTAACACGGGATTTATGGGAGAGAAGAGAGTAAACAGGGAGAAATGAAACTAGATTAGAGAATTGCCACTCACAATACCTCATGAAATTAGCAGCGTTAAAAATTAAAAACAGGACCAGGATTGTAGCTCAGTGGTAGAGTGCTTGCCTAGCATATGTGAGGCACTGGGTTCTATTCTCAACTCCTCATATAAATACATAAAGTAAAAAGGTCCATTGACAACTAAAATTTTTTTAAAAAATTAAAGACAAAACAACAATAACTTAAAAAGATTAACCACATGCAAACAAGAAAAATATCAAAGCATTGCAGGTAAGGAAAAGGATTCCAGCATAGTAACTAACCCTGGTCCTATGTACATCCTCCTGAAGGTGGTGCTATAAATTGAAACATGCCCAAATCTGAAGACTAATTTTGAGGTTGTCTTGACATTTTCTCCTTATTATTGGGATTAGAGAAAGGAAAGTAGGAAGGAAGTTTGCAAGTATGGCTCACCGTTGGAAGTGAAGCCTCAAGAGCTCTTTTACACTGGAGTCAGGAATAAAGCCAGGGAGCATTCCTCTCCAATTAGGCACAGGAAGAATACACATCTCTCCCTTCAGGTAATGGAAATTTGGATAGATCACAAAATACACAACCCTTAGACTGGCTGGTAGGGGAAAACAGAAATATATAAAAGTGGAGATACTTGGGAAGGCAGTCAATAGCAACATTCTACAGAAAATAGAAGGTTTGGAGAGAGGTCTGTGTTAAACACAAGAGAAAGAAGAAATGGCATGCGCACCATGCTACAGAGAAAAGCATGTAGCGTAAGAAAATGTAGTTGAAGAAAATCAACAAAACCAAAGGAACAGAGATGAATTTGTCAAGAATGCTTCACATCATAGTAGAATTGAAGAATATGACTCTGATACACGAAAAGCTCAAAGGAAGACAAAAAACAACAGAAGGGAATGAAAAAAGATCTTACAGGAGTTGAGTAAGAATTGCAACAAGAAAAATGAATAAAATCAGTGAAGAGGACAGAGTAGCTAAAAGTCAAAACAACGGATACAGAGGACACAGAAATAATCATAGTGCATGCAGAAGAAAAAATGAGAAGTTGAGTCAATTAGAAGACAATTAGAAGACAAAGACATTTCCAGTAAGCATACTCAGTGACTCCAACAAATCCAACAAATGGAACTGAAAAACTATGGATATAATACAAGAAAAACTTTATTGGTTAGTTTTTTAATGTTTTGAGTGTTTTTTTTTTAGAAGAAAATACTATTACTTTGAATGACCACTGTGGTTTGAATATGCTCCCCAAAGTTCATGTGTTAGAAAATCTCCAATGTGGCAGCATTGGGAGGAGGAGCGTAATGGGAGGTGTTTGGGTCATGGGCCACCACTCTCACAAGTGCATTGATACTGTTATTTTGGAAGTAGTTTTGTTTTATAAAATGATGAGTTTGGCCCCTCTTGCTTTGTCTCTCTCACCCTTAACCCTTCCTCTATGGGATAAAGTGGGGCAGGCAATTGAACAATGGTTGCCTAAAGCAGGGAGGGGGCTGGCTTATACTCTTTCACAGTGTATGCTCACACTCAGTGGGAGTGGGACTTTGAGAGTATCTGCACTAAACATTTTTATTTTTTTCTAGTGGGTCTGGGGAAGAGGAGGTGGGGAAGAATGTGGATACGACTGTGCATTTTTGCTGAGAAGGAGCACACTAGTATAGTGACTGATTTTTTCTTTCTTACCACCTCAGTTTTTTCCCCTACCTAATACAGTGATCAGAGGACCAGGGCCACAACTAAAAGTGCTGGAAGCAAGGGTAATCCTTAAGCAAAAAACTGGATTTTTAAAAATCTTATGTTAGAATTCCTAAGGACCTCCACTCCAACTGCCAGAATTGGGGTCAACAGTGGTGCATCTGTGTTGCCTGGTGGTGATCGGCCCCCTAGTTCGGCCCCTTGTGTCACCTCTCCCTTTTAGAATAGGAGCGGACTGAGGAGAGGCATGTGCCAGACTAGTATTGCTGTCTGCAACCTAGACAAGCATGGTGGCTAAACCTAATGTCCCTTCCAAAGATGGAAAAGTTAGGGTACAAATGAAGAGGAGAAGGATTAATAGCTGAGGGGGAAGGAATGAAGAAGTGAGTTCTGTATCCAGTGGGGGACCCCCAAAATTACATTAACACTTTGAAAAAGGTGACATTGTCTCTTAGTTCAACCACATCAGATGCCTGAAAGGGGGGAGCTGTTTGTTTGCTGAGACTGCACTAGCTTTTGTAACTGGGCAAGATCTGATGGAAATCTGTAAACCTGAGTGGCTTTAACTTGGGAGACAGATTGATTCACTGTAATAATGGACTAGATGAATCACCAATGATGGTATGGCTCTTAGTGTTGTGCCTGAAACTAATTATCAGAGTTGTCTGCTCTTTCAGTGGAAGTGAACGGTGTGTGAAGATTGGAGGTAGCTGTCAGGTTGTGAAATACACATATTTGGACTTCTTCCTCTCTCTTGGCACACAGTTCCTAATGTGCTTGGAATCTTCAAAATCGATGCATGTGTCTGTATGCATGTATGTTTTTGTATGCTAATGAGAGGATTTACAGCTGGCAGCCCCTCAGTAACTTTGGGATGGGGGGTGGTGCCACCTATGTCATGAAACCTTCATAAACGTCCCAAAGGACTGAGTTTGGATAAGTTGGCTGAACATGGAGATTCCTGGAGGGCCGTTCTCCTAAAGAGAGCATGGAATCTCTGTGCTCCTTCTTCCTTCCTTGCCCATGGCATCTCACCATCTGATGTCCACCAGTATCCTTGGTAATATGCTCTGTAATAAACCAGGAATGTTAAAAGAAAAAAAAAAACGACCATTTGCTCATGTACCTGAGGGCTCTCTTCAGGGCTCTCGTCTCTGTTCCACTGGTACATGTGCCTGTCCTTATGCCGGGATGACCTTGCTTGGTTACTGTAGCTTTGTAATATGTTTGAAATCTGGAAAGTTGAGGCCTCCAACTTTGTTCTTTTTGTTTTGGCTATTTGGGGTCACTTGAAATTCCATATGACTTTTAGGAGGTATTTTTCTGTTTCTGCAAAAAATGCCATTGGGACTTTGATAGAAACATAGTTTTCTTCTTAATATTTCCCTTACCTGACATAGGTATTGAAGTCATACCAGCCCTCATAGAATAAGTTGGGAAGTCCCTCCTTTATTTCTCCTCCTTCCCTCCCTCTCTTTCTTTTTTAGGTGCTGGGGATCAAACCCAGGGCCTGGTGCATGCTAAGCAAGCCCTGTACCACTGAACCACACTCCCGACCCTAAGACTGTCACATTCAACAGAATTATTAATTTAGATTTACTTCTGTGCTTATCAGCTTTTTGCTTTTCTTTTTTCCTTGTATTTCAGACCTAGCTTCTAGGGTCATTTTCCTTTTTCCTAAATACATACTTTAGAAGTTCCTTGAGAAAAGTACTGCTTCTATAAAGTATCTCACTCCTCACTCTTGTTTATTTGAAAATGTCATTATTTCACTTCATTCTTGTCTTTTTAAAAAAAAAAAAACAGTACTGGGGATTGAGCCCAGGGGCACATTGCTACATTTCCAGTCCTTTTTATTTTTTATTTTGGAGCAGGGTCTTGTTAAGTTGCCAGGCTGGCCTTGTGATTCTCTTGCCTCTGCTTCCCCAGTAGCTGAGCTTACTGCTGTCCCACTATGCCGGGCTCACTCTCATTCTTTTATTTTTTTATATTTTATTTTTTCAGACTGCATTTTGATTCATTGTACACAAATGGGGTACAACTTTTCATTTCTATGGTTGTACAAAATGTAGATTCACACCATTCATACAATCATACATGTACATAGGGTAATAATGTCTGTCTCATCCACTCTCTTTCCTTCCCCCACCCACTCCTGCCCCATTTTCCACTACACCATCCAAAGTTCCTCCATTCTTCTCTTCCCCCCCTCCCCCCCCCCCTGTTATGTATCATCATCCACTTAGCAGACAAAACATTCAGCCTTTGATTTTTTGGGCTTGGCTTATTTCACATAGCATGATATTCTCCAACTCCGTCCATTTACCTACAAATGCCATATTTTTATTCTTCTTTATGGCTGAGTAATATTCCGTTGCATATATATATACTACAGTTTCTTTATCCATTCACCAATTGAAGGGCATCTAGGTTGGTTTCAAAGTCCAGCTATTGTGAATTGAGTAGCTATGAACATTGATGTGGCTTCATCACTGTAGTATGCTGATTTTAAGTCCTTTGGGTATAAACCAAGAAGTGGGATAGCTGGGTCAAATGGTGGTTCCATTTCAAGTTTTCTGAGGAATCTCCATTCTGCTCTCCAGAGAGGCTGCACCAATTTGCAACTCCACCAGCAGTATATGAGTGTATCTTTTTCCCCACATCCATGCCAACACTTACTGCTTGTGTTCTTGATGACAGCCTTTCTTTTTGGAGTTAGATGAAATCTTAGGGTGGTTTTAATTTGCATTTCTCTAATTACTAGAGATAATAAACACTTTTTCATATATTAGTTGATCACCTGTTAATCTTCTTCTGGGAAATGTCTGCCCAGTTCCTTAGCCCATTTATTGATTGGGTTCTTTGTATTTGTGGTGTAAAGTTTTTTATGTTCTTTATAAATTTTGGAGATTAGTGCCCTATCTGAAGTGTGTGTGGAAAAGATTTTCTCCCACTCTGTAGGCTCTCCTTTCACATTATTGATTGTTTCCTTTGCTAAGAAAAAGCTTTTTAGTTTGAATCTTTCCCATTTATTGATTCTTGCTTTTATTTCTTGTGCACTGGGGGTCTTGTTAAGGAAGTTTGGTCCTAAGTCAACATGATGAAGATTCGGGCCTACTTTTTCTTCTGTTTGGTAAAGGGTCTCAGGTCTAATTCCTAGATCCTTGGTTCATTTTGAGTTGAGTTTTGTACAGGGTGAGAGATAGGGGTTTAATTTCATTTTGCTGCATGTGGATTTCCAGTTTTGCCAGCACCATTTGTTGAAGAGACTATCTTTTCTCCATTATATGTTTTTGGCACCTTTGCCTAGTATGAGATACCTGTACTTAGGTGGGTTTGTCTCTGTGCCCTCTATTCTGTACCCCTGCTCTGCCTATTTTGGTGCTAATATCATGCCATTTTTGTTACTATTGCTCTATAGTAGAGTTTAAGGCCTGGCATTGTGATACCTCCTGCATCACTCTTCCTGCTCAGGATTGCTTTGGCTATTCTGGGGTCTTTTGTTCTTCCAAATGAATTTCATGATTGCTTTCTCTATCTATGAGGAATGTCTTTGGGATTTCAATTGGAATTATGTTAAATCTGTGTAACGCTTTTGGTAGTATGGCCATTTTGATAATATTAATTCTGCCTATCCAAGAACATGGGAGATCTTTCCATCTTCTAAGGTCTTCAATTTCTTTCTTTAATTTTCTGTAGTTTTCATTGTAGAGGTCTTTCACCTCTTTTGTTAGATTGATTCTTATCACTCTTATTCTTGACAGATAGTTTTGCTGGGTATATTGTTCTAAGTTCACAGTAATTTTTCTGCACTTTGAAGATACCAACAGGGTCCAATTTTGCATAGGACATGATTTCAGTTTTGTCAATGTGTGTATAAAAACATGTGAAAGTGAACATCTTGGCAGTTGTGAACCTACCATACAACACTATTGGAGTGACCTATGGGTCCCCCTTGTATGGATACTTTGCATCCTCAAACAGAAGATACAGTCTTTTTTTAAAATTTTTTTAGTAGTCAATGGACCTTTATTTTATTTATTTGTATGTGGTGGTGAGAATCAAACCCAGTGCCTCACACATACTAGGCAAGTACTCTACCACTGAGCTATATCCACAACCCCAGAATATGCAGTCTTTTGACGTGTGTGTTCAGTATTCTCTGGTTGCTCAAAGGAGTTTATCACCTATGTATGCTTCTCTGAATGATAAATAAAAATGAAGACCAAACAACTGTGAGAATTAAGATGACAGGACAAATTATGAATGTTGTTATATAAATTTCTAATTTAAAGATTAATAAAACTTACAAAAATTAGGAGGTAAAAGATAATATGAGTACTCTTTCCTTGCCTTTATTATAACAGTTTTGATATTGTCTAGAATTAAAATATGTAGATCTTAAACAAAATTACTTCAATCTCTCTTTTCCTTCACCTTGGAAGGATATTTTATGAAATACTATCTCTAGTGGTGAAAAGATATTTATCTAGACTTCAGCAATCCCTTTAGTTTCACTTTATTTTCTATTCCTTCTGTTAAATTAAAGTAAAATTATATGTAATACTTTTTAATAAAAATAGAAGTTATATTATAATCCTATTTTTATAAAAGTACTTCTCTATCTAGTCTATATATGCATGGAGAGCTGCCTGGAATGATGTGTACTTTGATATTAATCGTGATTTATTTCAGGCGGTGGTGTTCAAGTCAGATTTTAACTTTATTTTGTATTTTCTATGTCACTTGAATTCTGCATAAGTCATTATGTCTCAAATGCACCATCAGTCATGTTTCAGGGGCTTGCAAATGGAGTGACTTGGTCCTCATCAGTTCCTTGCTTGTGGCCTGGGCCACCAGCTCCATGTCTGATCTTCCTCTGGGATACAGGCAATCAGTGGCTGCCCCGCTAGAGCTGGCTGTGGAATTTCTTAGCCTCAGAGTTCCTCCCTATAATGTTAGTTGGTCCCAGGTGACACTATGGTCACATTCTTTAATGCTGGAGTTTTGGAGTATTTCTGCTAGGGTGGCAATTTTAGATTGCCTTGATAGTGCTTCTACATGAATCTTTGTCCATACCTTTGATTATTTTTTAGGATAAATTCTTAGATGTAGAGTCAAAGTGCATGACTTTTTTTTTTTTCCCTTTTGGTGCTGGGGATGGAACCCAGGACCTTGCTCATGCTGGGCAAGTGCTTTACCACTGACCTCTACCCCAACCCCATTTTTTTAATACTCATAATTTTATATGGTCAAATTGATATTTGAAAAGGCAATTCTAATTGATGTTTTCACTAAGGGTATTTATAAAATGCCTCTTCCATATTTCTCTCACCAGCACTAATCATTTTTTTGTTTGACATTTATGTCCATTTGATAAGCAAAAATGATATTTAATGGCTGTTTTAATTAGCATTTTTATTATTAGTGAAGTTGAATGTTTTTCATGTGAGCATTGAATTTTAAAATTTTCAGTGGAATTTTATAAGTGGCCTGATGACCTGATCGTATTTATTTTTTGAAGCTGTAATTCAGAGGATAATGTGTAAGTGGATGGCTGAAGGAGCACTGTCTGAGGCATAGAGAGAGAGCATAGTGACAGTCTTGGTGACAGGTAACCATGGCCTGAATTGGGCAGGGGGCAGGAAGTGGATCTGGCCACATTTCATGTCCACCTCTGATTTCTTCCTGGCTTTCTGACTCCCTATTACGGTTTTCTGCTCTGAAATATTAGCACAACTGGGCATGGTGGTGCATGCCTATGATCCCAGCAACTGAGGCTGAGGCAGGAGGATCACAAGTTCCGTGCCAGTTCTGGACAACTTAGCAAGGTCCTGTCTCAAAATAAAAAAAAAAGGGAGGGGGATGTAGCTCATTAGTAGAGTGCCCCTGGTTTCAATCCCCAATACCAAAAACAAGAAAAGAAGAAAAAAGAAAGAAAGAAAGAAAAAAAATTAGCCCAACAATAAAACTTTGCCCCAATTAAATTTGGGGAATATTCTATAATTCTCCTAAGAGGTCAGTTCTATCTTTCCCTTCTAGAAAATCAGTTCAGAGAAAATTCAGCAACAAGACTATGAATTTTGTGAGCAAGGTGGATTCTATGAATCCAAATACGCTGAAGAGACACACTGATGTGGCACTGGCTTTTGCTAGCATTGTTTGGTCTCTTGCCTTTTACCTTAAGGTATTTATAGTTTGTATTTTTAAAATAGAGAAATGAAGCACACATTAACCAAAGCAAACCCTGATGAAAACATGACCAACCCTGTGTAGTTCTGTGTGGAATTGTAATTCTTTGTTCTCTGTAGCTTTCAGATAAAAGGATTCATGTGGGATGGTAGATAGGGCGGTTTTAATTTGGATCAACTGGACTTATTGCTGGATTTTACACAAGCCATGCTGTGAGGCAGGTTCTTTGTTTTCTGCAATTATCAAACTAAGCCTAATTAAACTTGCTTTGCTTTGATGTGCTGTAATGTTTTCCATAATTTTATATTCTGAACCATTTTCCTGAGTCCTTGTTTGAAATCAAGGATAGACTATGGATTCATTTCATGTCTGACATGCCATGATTTAACATGTATCTAATCAGGTTATAAGTTGCCTGTTTGGGTTGATATAATGCAACATCATTATCTTTATTATTATTTTTATTGTTATTTGGGGTTTTTGCAACTTGGACCTGTGGAATAATTTTTAAATAAAATATGCTTTAGATATATATGAGAGTGCAAAGATGTTCAATTCTAACAATTAAACATGGATTTTAAATTATAGAACACATTCTTCTGTAAAAGTCAATTGATTTCCCGTTTGGTTGTGTTTTTCCTTAAGGAGACTTTTTTTTTTTAAAGCTCATTTAGCACAATTGACTTTTTGTGCTTATTTCTCTGGTGTAAATGGGTTAAACAAGGTATTTTGCTGGCTTTTTTTGTATTTGAAAGTGTTCATTTCCCACTCAGGGGTACATCCACTAGATCTCTCTTGCTTTATGGGTACTAGAATAGATGTGAGTGATTTTTAAAGAGCATTTTTCTTTACCATCCAATAGATATAATTTAAGAACGCTTTGTTTCCTTCAGCTATCACTGTGCCTGGTGTTCTTATTAGTCACATACCCTTTGCTGCCTTTAAAAAACAAAGGCAGCAAAGGGTATGTTTTTTGTTATGTCCACCTAATTTCCTGAAGCTTTTAACTTCCCATTTGGAATGGGGACAGGATGCAAATCTAAATCAGTTCTTCTTTCAGCCCAGATGTGAAGGGGTCTTAGCTGTGGAGACCCTGTCCAGTGTTCTGAATAGTCATAGCTCTTGTTGACAGGAATCATAAAGAAGTATTATTCTCATCTGTCTTTATGAAAATCAGGAAAATTGGGAGCTTAATAATTATCAGTATTAGGAAAACTTGGTATTAGTGGGTATTCTTTGATAGCATTAAAAACTGTTGAAATGTAATATAGATAGTGAAAATCATACATTTTTAAGTGGACGACTTAATGAATTTTCACAAGTGACCCTTTTAAAGTCAGGTGGAGAAAGAGAATGTGGTCAGTACCACTGACCCCCACCTCATGCTCCTAGCCAGTAACTGCTGTACCACCCCTCCACCCCGCCAAGTCACTGCTTTCCTGACTTGGACTCACACAGTGTAGCCCCGCCTGCTCTTGTGCATCAGTTGCATTACACACGAATCCCAGAGTGCACCCTTTCACATCTGGCTCCTTTCATTCAACATTGTGAGAGAGAGACTCATCCATATTGTTGAACATGTTATAGATTGTTTCTTCTTAGTAGTTTATAGTTTTCTGCTGAATGAATGTATCACACTTTATTCATTTCATTGTTGAAGGGCAGCCTTATGTGCTGGGGTTGGGGGAGAAGATCTTGGGAACCCGGGGTCAAATGACTTTACATTTTAGGTCCTGCACCAATATGCTGTCAGCAGGAACCACTGGCCAAGGAAGAAATTTGGCCCACCCCTCTGAGAGCTTGTTCATTCTAGATAGGAAATACCTTGAGGACAGGGACGGCTGTTTATCTTGCCTCTGCCCACTGTGGGGGCCTCCTGCAAAGGCCCTCAAATAAATGTAGATAGGATTCAGAATAGCTTGTCCAAATGCAGACACACTGAAATGCCAGGAAGAGGATGTAGAGAAACGTTCAGGACCTTCCAAAAGAAGAAGAGGCAGCCAAAGGACAAGGAAAGGGGAGAAGAAATAACAGCCCAGAACAATACTTATTTATCTTGTTATCATATAAATGAGTTTAATTAAATAGACTTCAAGGGGCACTACTAAATCCTCTGCTAAAACATAGAACAGTGCTTCGGTTTGCTGTTTTCTTGTTCTTTTGGTTCTTCCCTTGGTCTCCCATCTTTGATAATTTTAAATGTATTTTATTCAAATTCATGATTTTTTTGATCCCCAAAGCAACAACAGAGCAGAATAAACCAATAATTGTACAAAGTTGACATTCATGTAAATGTTTGGTATTTCAGCCAATTTTGCTTTTCTAGTTGTTGGATTTCTTGTTTTTTTCTTTTTCCATCAGGCTTCACTGTGGATCCTACATATTTCAGGTTTTTTGCAGAACATATTAAAACTTTTATTATTTTTTCATTTCTTTTATTGACTTGATTGAAGTCATTCTGCAATCTCAATAATCAGTGTACTAATATATTAATAATTGTTGCTAGGTCCCAGCAAGTGGTGGTAAGATAATTGCAGAGCTAATACCAGTGCAATACATAAATTATTCATTAAAACATATAGTGCCTATTTGAATATGTTTCTTCATTCTACTAGCAAAAACATCTCATGCTTTATTGGAGGCTCTCATTTTGATTAAAAAAATTAAGAAGGCCCATTCATTCTGCTACCTTCAGAGAGTTAATAATACAGCTGCTCTAGGAATGGACCTCAAGGGAATTTAAATGAGTGACAGACTTGAAAATCAGTCAGGGCAGGATTTGGTTTGGTTGATTTCTGCTCCACCCCTGTGGACTAGTTTGCTAGGGCTGCTGAACAGAATACCACAGCTTTGTTGCTTTAAACAATAGAACCTTGTTTTCTTTCTGTTCTGGAGGCTGGAAGAATGTGATCAGGATGTCAGCAGGCCCCTCTCCTTGGTGTATAGATGGTGTCTTCTTCCTTTGTCCTCAAGTGGTTGTCCCTCTGTATCTGTGTCCCAGTCTTTTCTTCTAAGAACAGTGGTCACATTGAATGAGGACCACCCATATGATCTCACTTTACCTTAATCACCTTTTTAAAGGCCCCATCTCCAAATGCAGTCACCTTCTGAGGTTCTGGGGATTAGGATGTCAAGGCAGAAATTTTGAGGGGGACACAATATGACCCTTAACAGCCTGTCACAAGCCATGGTTGATATTGGTGTCAGATACTTTTGGCCAGTCACAGGGGCTTGCTGCACAGTCAGACAAACCAGTTTCCTGCCCTGAGTTTTGGCCTCTCCTCTCCTTTAGGCCTTGATGGAGTACGGTACTTCATTTGCAGAGCTGCAGCCAAAGGAGCCAGATGATACAACTTGAAAGGCAGAGGAGGTAAGTCTCCCTGGAGCAGACTTTGACCAGTGGAAACAGAGATGGAAGGAGCCCTGCTTCCTACCATGGCTGGTCCCACGCCACAGTTTTTCTATACAGTCTGATAAGAGATGTGTGGCCCCTAGGTCTGTCCACCAAACCATCAGCTCTGTGTCTTTATAGCTTGTTGTGAAGAGTGGCTGGTGCTGCAGCCTGAGGTCTAGCATGGCTTCCCACCCCTCCTGGCCCTTTGGCTCACTTGCACTGCTCTGGATCTGCCCAGTAGAGCATCAGGATTCAATCCTTGCCTCAGGCTCTGCTTTCTTGGGATTCCAGGCTAAGATAATACTTTACCCATATTAGATGAAGCTTTAATACTTAACCCACAATAGATGTTTATTACACTGGCAATAAACTTGAAGAAAAGCATATAGATAAGCATTATCCTTTAATATTTATCATAAAATATTTAATCACTTTTCTCAAATTATTACTAGTGAGGGAGAGGCAATAAGTTCATGACAAACTGTAGTAAGCATTAATGAATATTGAGTTAGTAACAATCCCAGAATGATGTGGATTCAAGTGGACTCGCCTGTTGTGCTGAATAATTTTATTTTACTTTTTATGAGTAAAGTCAAATGAGATTATTTGTAGAAGTGTAGAAGTCAAATGAGATTATTTCTTCATTTCTCATAAAGACCATTGTCAGAAAGAATGTGTCCTCTTCTAGTAGATTCCATGTTACCCATGACACCATCTCTTAGTACAGGAGGTCCATGAATGGAACTTCCTGAACTCTTAAGTAAAAACTCACAGGAAAATGGTGCCTTCTTTAAAACCTCAAATGTTGAAATTTAATGTCTGATTATTTTGTAAAATTACTAAATAGCACTAATATTGGATCCCCTGACCTCTTTGCATTTTTCTGATAAATTATTTATAAGAAACTATAATCTATAGAGAATATCCATACACTGAAAAACTCCAGCATTTGAATATTATAACATTTGGATCTCTTTACTAGAAAGTTTAGCAGCGGTACATGGGAATCAGCTTGAAGACTTGTTTCTAAAACTTGTTTTCTTTTAACAGCACTCATGGGATTTTTCCAATGCATCTATGTATACAAACTTAGTAATATTTGTTTGTAAGAATGATTTGGGCTAGCAGCAGTGTGGCCACATTCACTTATACTAGGGTGCCAATGAGCAATTCCGATTTCATTGTTATCAGCTCTCCCCTGCACACGCCCTTGCCATGGATTCTATCTATCAGCACTTCCTGCCCTTGTTTTGAATTTGGTGTCAATGGATCGCTCAGTGGGGGAGAAGTGATGTAGGCAACACCATTTTTACACATATCCTCCATCTTGGAACAACAGTCACCCCAAGGTCACTCTGACCCAGAACAATAGTCAGCCCCACCTAAACCCCAGACAACACCCTGTAATGTGAATTGTTACCTGGGATGAAATCTTGAGAAACACCTTGCTCAATGTGGAACAGTGACCACCACAAAGAATGATGGTGACAACCACAAGAATCCTTCTCTGACAACTCCCTAGCAATGGCCAAACCACAAACATTCCCCAGTCCCCACCTTCCCTTATAACTTACCTAGGCTGTGAATGGAAAGTAGGCTCCAGTCTCACTGGGACCCTCCTCTGTAGGTTTGTTCCAAATTAACCAGTGTTCCCATTGAGCTTCCTCTCTATTTCCTTCATTTAGATCTTTCCTTACGCCTTCAAATCAGGACCATCTGTCTCATGATGAAGCATTAAAGAAAAATATAAATACAAGTTTCCTAAAAAATTCTGGGAAGGAATCCCTGTCTAGAACACTGGTAGGAGACAACAAGCCTTTCACAAGATAGTTCTTCATTGTTACAGTGATGGTGAGTCCTGCCTTGAGCCCAGGTGCTGTTGGAGACTTAACTCCAGCCTCTCTAGCCAGGAAAGCAAACTCAACCAGATGCATCCAGAGGCCTGGGGGACAAGGAGTGACCTGCCAGAGGCCAATTTCTTTTATGGTCTCATTTTGTTAGGCATATTTACTATTTATTTAAATTTTGATTATTATTAAATGCACACAATATGAAATTAACCATTTTAGTCATTTTTAAGTGCACACTTCAGGAGCGTTAAGTACATTCACCTTGCTCTGTGACCATCACCATCTGCTTCTCTAAAACACTTTTCATATTGTAAAACTAAACTCTGAATCCATTAAATAATAACTTCCCATTCAGCTGTCTTCCCTTCCTCTAGCAACCTCTATTCTATTTTTTACCTCTAAATTTGAGTAACTCAGATAACTGGAAGCATACAGTGTTTTCCCTTTTGTTCTGGCTTATTTCACTTAGCACCATGTCCTCAAGGTTCATCCATGTTGTAGCATATGTCAGCTGAGGTCACTTTTTCTTCTTTCTTTTCTTTTCTTTTCTTTTCCTTCCTTCCTTCCTCCCTTCCTTCCTTCCTTCCTTCCTTCCTTCCTTCCTTCCTGCCAGGCAAGCATTCTACCACTGAACTACACCCCTATCCCCAGTTGAGATGGGGACCTGATATACACTCAGGAAGGAACTTTCTCCAAAGGAAAGGGACCTGATATACACTCAGGAAGGAACTTTCTCCAAAGGAAGGCAGGCACATGGTTTTGCCTCAGAGCCACACCTTGGTGGTTCAGTGTTGGGATGCTTCTGAGTGCAGAGTGACTCTGTTTTTCAGAGTGGGCCTGTAGCTTGACCCCTCCTGACTCTGCAAGGAGGGATTGAAGCAAGAACATAAAGGGGAGGTCACCATTGTAAGTTCCATGGTGTAGGCAGCCCTATAGCATCAAATGATCAGTGACAGAGGCAAGGCTGCACTCTGAGAATGGGGGGACTGTCCATGTGGCATTGCATCCCTGCTTCCTTAAAGCCCTTGGGGAAGAGCAGCAGTAGGGGGATAGCCTCAGTGGGTCCATGACCAGCCATGTATCCAGAGGGCAAGAAAACACAGGGTGGATCCCTGTTGGTGTCAGGTGTTGTGGTTGTCCAGGGCACTATAGCAAAGCAGCACAGGTGTGTGGCTTATAAAGAACAGAAGCTTATTTCCCACAATTCTGGAGTCTGGGAAGTCCAAGATCCAGGTACCAGCAGATTTGGTGGCTGTCTTCTCACTGGAGCGCACATGATGGAAAGGGCGAGGGAGCCTCTGGGGTCTCTCATAAGGGCATTTATCTCACCCTAACCACTTCCCAAAGGTCTATCTCTTCTGACACCAGGACCTTGGAGGTTAGGATTCCAACCTTTTAGGGGACACATATTGAGACCAGCAGGAAAAATTCCTACATTAGCATATATGAGACTTACTCTATAAATTCTTAGAAATAACTTAGGAAGTTTTCAGAGGCACTAGAGGTTTTATAAAGTCTCTGTTTTATAAAACAGAGGGTGAGAGAGACAAAAATAATGACTGAATGTGATCACCCATCACCCACTGTCTGATTTAGTTTAAAAGGCAGGACCTCAGCAGTCTGACTCAGGAAACAAAAAAGTACAAAATCACAAATGAAGAGCAGTTCTCCTTGGCGTCCTCTCCCTTCACTATGGGAAGATCTTGGGCCACCTCCATGATATCACATGTGCAGGGCATAGAGATGCTGGGAGATTCCATCTTACTTCTGGGCCAGAGGAGGATTTTTTTTTTACTTCCTTCAAAGGTTTGAGAGGAGACTGGCAGCACTTTGAGTCATTAGAAGTCAATGACAATCTTGAAAGACTTCTAGGACAAGCCTGCAAAATACTTGGAGATCCTTGACCAGGATTTTGGTGTAATGTCTCACAGAAGAGTCAGTGCCTGTTAAAGATGACCCAAAACAGTTTACCAGGTTCTACCTTTATAACAAGTCTTTCAGTTATAAGAGTCACTTTCAAGCACATGATGTGGTTTCTGGCCTCTGACTTCATTAAGATGGTTACCAGATATATTGTGTAAGGACCTGCAGTATGATCAACTCAGACAAGGCAATGACTGGGACGTCCTTTGAAAAGCTTGTGTCTGGTTTAATTTCCAAACCATCCATCCATAAATTATTCCTCCCTATTGATCCTTCAGGCTTCATCAGACCAAAAAGCAAAATGTGGGGGTGACACAGTATAAGCCAGGGTATTCAGGAGTAGATGGCTCCCACATTCATGCTTATGTTACTGTGGACAGTGGCTGAACCTAAGAACTGAGAAGCATCCCACTGCAGATGCAACTCCCACATGCAAGAAGGCTGGGAAAGGTAAAGTAGTTAAGTTCCATGGGACAGCAGGTGGCTGCTTTTAACTCTCCCTGCAGTGAGGGAAGGGGACAGGAGTAGGGACCCCGGGGTGTTTCATAGTGGGGGACAGGGCATAATCATAGGAAAAATGACTCTTGCATCAGGGGGACTCTTTCAAGCTGCACTCAGAATTAAAGGCCATTACACCATCTGAGGATGCTCAGAAGCTGTGGGAATGAGGGCTGGTAATAGTCCTTTGGCATCAGAGGGGTATTACCTCCACCACATTTCTTACATTTCTTGGTTTTTTGAAAGGCAAACAGACAGAAATCACTAGAACAATAAAAATGCTCTTAATGTTTTGGAGGCACAAAGCAGGTAGAGTGAATTCTGAGCCATTGCAGATAGTGACTGGAGCACTTTGAAGCCAGAGAGCAAATGGACCATGTGGGATGTGCAGGAAAATCAGGCAGCAACATCTACTCTGCCCACCCAGCTGCCTGAGCCAGACCCAGAGAGGCCATCTTCGACTCCTCTGTTCCCTCCCCAGCTCTCCAAATGGGCTATTTCCACGGCTTGCTCTCAAGAACTATGTTGCAATGGACATTTTATATGTGTTTCCTGGTGCTCACGGACAAGAATCTCAGCAAGATAAAGCCAAATTGTTTTCAAAAGTGATTGAGCCAACATAACAACCAGACACAATGCATGAATCCTGGATTAGAAAAAAAGAAACCATGAGAGACGTATTTGGGACTTCGGTCAAATTTAATATGAAATGGATATTATACTATGAAATTATCATTAATTTAAAAAATATGAATGGTATTGAATATGTACAAAAATGTCCTTGCCTTATTCTTTCTTAAGAGTATATTGGAATGAAGTGCCAAGGTATCTGCAGTTTGTTTTCAGATGTCTCTGTGTGTTTGCAGAGGGAGAGGGTGAGAGAGACACAGAGAAGACAGAAAGGGAGAGAGAGAGGGAAAGAGGAAAAGAGGGAAAGGGGAAGAAAGAGGAGGAAGAGAAAAGGAGAGAGGGAGAAAGAAAATGTAGCAAAATGTTCCTGGATTATGTGTGCATATTTGAAATTTTTCAAGAGAAAAACTTGTGAAAAGAATGGGAAAAAATGGTTAAACCAGTGAAAGCTTAGGTAGGAAAACTGAAACCACTCTATGCATTTCAAATAGAGGGAATTCAATACCATGAGTTGGCTTTAAAGGCTCTGGGCAGGGGGGAAGCGCAAATGGAAGGACATGGGAGTGGACAAGCAACAGAAGGAAACTGTGGTCTCCTCAAGGCAGGAGCCACAGGTGCCCTTGCTTCTGCGGCACGCTACTGCAGGAGCTCTGAATCTCTGAATGGGTGCTACCTCAAGCAGGGCAGGAACTGAGAGGTGTGACCTCAGCTCAGCTGCTGGCTCTGGCTCTCCTCCCCTCATGCTCAGCTTCATCTGTACCTGCCACCCACAGTCAAAGCCAGAAGCAGAGAGCTTCCTCCTTACTCCAACCTTCTGATCTCTACCAGGACCTTCCATGGGAGCTGAGCAGGGCATTCTGGGAAACACAGCTTACAGACTGCAAGCCCCCCCCCCCAGGTCAGAGCAGAGAATAAAAGGAGGAAGTAGCACTCAGAGATATTAGGTAGCTAGGGACACCCCTCTCCCAGCAGTAGACCAGAGTCCCCCCCGCCCCCATCTTTGTTGGCAAGTCAGACTTGACTTTTTAGCTTTTGGATTGGGTGGAACTCCATATTTAATTTGCATTTCTGCTTATCCTTGTGGCTAGTCTAAATGTTTCTCCCTTAGAGAAGCTATCTCTGACACATCTGATGAACTTCTACTACACCCTGCTCTGGGCTTCTGCATTGCACATATCAAAATTAGTAGTTACACATTCATTTTTGAGATTATTTGACCAGTAATAGTCTACTCCATTATTGTGTAAATCCCACAAGGGCAAGACGAGTCTCCTGTTTTCTGTTTTATTTCTAGTGATGAGCACAGGCAGGCACCTTGTAGGCACTTGATTTGTATATTGAATGCATGAATGGAGAGGGGTGAGCTGTGATGCCCATGCTGTATGCTCTAAGATTGGACTGACAAGAGAGACCTCCCCTAGTCACTCCTTTAATGGCTATGTCAGTTACTGACGGGACCATTGATAATACCAGAACTCTAAGGAAGTATGCCATTCCTTTTTTTCTTTAAATTTTTTAAAAAAATTTTTTAGTTGCAGATGAATACACCTTTATTTTATTTATTTATTTATTTTTGGTACTGGGGATAGAAACCAGGGGTGCCCAACCACTGAGCAATATCCCCCAACCCCTTTTTAAATATTTTATTAGAGACAGTGTCTCACCGAGTTGTTAAGTGCCTCACAAAGTTGCTGAGACTGGTTTAGAACTCAAGATCCTCCTGCCTCAGCATCCTGAGCTGTTCGGATTACAGGCGTGTGCCACCACACCTAACTATTTATTTATTTTTATGTGGTGCTGAGGATTGAATCCAGTGCCTCACACGTGCTAGGTAAGTGCTCTGCTACTGAGCCACAACCTCAGCCCATGAAGTATGCCATTTTTTATCATTTGTTTTACATATATATGTTTATATGTATATATATGCATATATACACACACATATGCATGTGTGTGTGTATAAAATTTGTTGTAAATAACAATTGTCAATAAAGTGCATTGTGTCAGTCATCTTTCCATGACTGTAGTAAATGCTTGAGATAGTCAACTTAAAAGAGGAAAAGTTTATTTTGGTCCACAGTGTTGGATCCTTTAGTCCACAGTTGATTGGCCCTGGGCTTTGGGGCCTGTGGTAGGGCAGCACGTCATGACAGGGGTGTGCGCAGGTGATAGAGGAAGCCGCTCCTTTTTTTTTTTTTTGGTACTGGGGATTGAACCCAGGGGCACTCCACCACTGAGCCACATCCCCAGCCCTATTTTGTATTTTACTTAGAGACAGGGTCTCACTGAGTTGCTTAGGGCCTTGCTAAGTTGCTGAGGCTGGCTTTGAACTCGTGATCCTCCTGCCTCAACCTCCCAAGTGCTGGGATTACAGGTGTGTGCCACCGTGCCTGGCAGAGAAAACTGCTCCTTTCATGGCAGCCAGGAAGTAAAAAGAGACAGAAAAAGACCAGCATACCACAATACCTTTTGAGGGCATGCCCCCAGTGACCTATGACCTCACACTAGTCCTCATATCCCAAAGGTTCTTCCATCTCCTGATAGAACCAGGCTGAGGACCAAGTCTTTACACATGGATTTTTGGGGAACATTCCAGGTCCAAATGATAGCAAGCATGCAGTTCCTTCAGAGGTAGGGATTCATTCATGATCTATGAATTATGAAATCAGAATGAAAACAAAACCCCCAGGTAGAGTTTGGTAGAAAGAGGTACCTAAACAAACTGGCACTGAGTGCATGGTGAACAAATGGCCATCCTGGTTTTCCTGGGACTGAGAGGTTTCACAAGATGAGACTTTCAGTGCTAAAACCAAACTCCTGGGAAAAGCTGGTCAATAACATTTGCAGTCACCATCGTGGGTCCCAGCTGGGAAACCTAGAAAACCTCACCATCTACAGAATGGGATTCTGTCTTGTGTGAATATATTCCCAGATTACACCTTCTAATATCAATAAATTATGTGATTAAACCAATCAGTAACTTTTAAAAAATTTCGATCTTTTTTTAGCTGTAGATGGACACATACCTTTATTTTATTTATTTATTTTTATGTGGTGCTGAGGATTGCACCCACGGCCACACATGCTAGGCAAGCATTCTACCACTGAGCTACAACCCCAGCCCCCCATCAGTAACTTTTAATAATCACATTAAGTATATCAAAGGAGAAATAAAAAGTCCCCGAAAGACAGAACACACGCAGCAGTCACAGATCTGGTCCTGTGTTTGGCACTTGCAGGGGTACTCTTGTGGATGGCCACCAGGAAAATCTGGTCTGTCTGCGAGCAGATGCTGCGGCAGTTGTGTCGCATGCTGTGGACAGCATACAGGTCATGGTCATCCAGGGGCCGGGCCATCTCTCAGACCAGGTGAGGAAGCTGTTGCTTGTGAGACACAGCACCTGTGCTTATCAGCATTTGCTGACCTGGACCAGGGAGTCAGAATCTGCTTGTTTCAGGAGGCAACTTCAGCCTGTAGGGTGTCAACTCCATGGGGTGACAGAGTGGTCATCAGTGACTGAGTTTTGTGGAGAGATAATTTCCAAGGGTTTGTGAGAGACTTTTGTGAAGCTGCATATATGGATTTTATAGAACATTCAATTGGCTGCACAGATGACCGTTGATTAGCATGACGGCGACCACTGCAGTGTTCAGCAGCCTTTGTGAAGCTCCTCTCCACCAACATCTGTTAACACCCCTCTTCTTGGTTTTAATTCTTCTTCTTTGGTTGCTCAGTTTTAAAAGATTTTATATAATCTGTTGTGGTTAAAAACATGTAATGAAAGATTTATCTTCTTAACAAAATTTTAAGTTATAGTGCAGTACCATTAACTATAAGCCCAACGTTGTATACATCTCAAGAACTTTTTCATCTTGCACATTGAAACTC
The DNA here is from genome assembly GCA_020662805.1 of Glaucomys volans. Lineage (NCBI taxonomy): Eukaryota > Metazoa > Chordata > Mammalia > Rodentia > Sciuridae > Glaucomys > Glaucomys volans. The sequence goes on along the minus strand of JAJEJO010000590.1, from coordinate 706,678 downwards.
TTCTCATCAAATGTCATTCCCTTACTCCCACTGTCTCCAGTCCTGGCCACCATGTGTCTCCCTTCTGTGTTGGGGTTGCTCTTTCTTGTCCTTTGGGCTCCATTTCATCCTAGGAGGTTTGTCCTTGTCCACTGGGCCATTATGTCATCATGGCTTGCTTGTTCTCTTCTTCTTAAACACAATCTTCCTGAGCAACCTCATTACAGTACTGTTTCTGATAGCAAAAAATATGACTTTGAAACAACTTAGGGGTTCAACATACAGTATTGTTTAAATATGGTTATTTAAAAAATGGACTCCTAGGCACCATTTGATAAAAACTGCAGTGTACAAGTACATTTGTTGACATAGATGTTCACAGTTAATAAACCATGTTATAATATGCATGCATAACATCCTATTTGTATAAAAAAATAGAAAAACATACAATGACATTTGAATGAATGCTTGCCAAAAATATTGACAATATTTATCTCTGGGTGGTGGAATTGTGTATGATTTAAGGATGAATTCTGCTTGTCAGCTATTTCTAGCTTTTCTTTTTCTTTTTCTTTTTTTTTTTTTTTACCAGGGGTTGAACTCAGGGGCACTCGGTCCCTGAGCCACATCCCCAGTCCTATTTTGTATTTTATTTAGAGACAAGGTCTCACTGAGTTGCTTAGGACCTCGCTAAATTGCTGAGGCTGGCTTTGAACTCGTGATCCTCCTGACTCAGCCTCCCAAATCGCTTGGATTACAGGCGTGCGCCACCATGCCCGGCTCTAGTTTTTCTAAGGAACATATACTTCTCGTGTAATGAAAAAGAATATATACTGTAAGAAAAAATTCTCTCAGGGTATGAATCCCAGTCAGCCAGTTGACTGCATAAAACTTCAATAAAAAACCAACCTGTGCTCTTGGATGCAGTGTCAGTGTGGCTGTGGCTAAGGGACATGGTTGCTTACTTACTGATCCTTCTTAAAGAAAGGTTTGTCCCTTTATCTTAATAGAAACACTTTTTGGGTGGGGGCAGTAGACACCTGACTCAGCATGACCAGGCCTTGAATCTGGCATTTTATTGTTGCAACTATTGTGAGGGCCAACCTCCCTGCTAATCACTGGAACACATTCAATCCAGGAGAATGTAAGACTGAGCCATACGTGTCCTACCCTTGAATGTATACAACAGGCACCAAAACATAGGCATCTGGATGAATGTTCTGGAAGCAGTAGGATCAGTGGGATTATTACTATTCAAAACTTTATTGGGAATCCAGGTTCAGTAGACAATGATGGCCACCATTTGTTAAGCCCTGATGCTGTGTGACTGGTGTACATTGCCTCCTTTACATCCTTAGGCCCACCCTGTGAAGTAGGTGATGGTCGGATTTTACAGACAAGGAGACCGGTTTGGGGAGGTCAGGGAAGGCGAGCTGGCAGGTGTGTGCTATGGTACCTTGTTGAATTGTTATTTTCTTTAAAATTCTTTCCCTTTGAGATTCTGAATGGAATTCTTCAAAAATCCTTGGCTTTTAAATGTTTTCTACACACACATACACACACACACCACACACACATAGTATATGAGTAATGCATATGTTAATTAGTTTGATTTGGTCATTCCATATCATGTCATACACTAAAAAACACAATAAGTATTTTTCCCCTTAAAATAATTGAATGAGTGAATGAATGAATGAGTTAGAGGGGGAAAATCCCCCATTTTGGTCAGAGATACTGGGCTCTGTTGTTTACTAACTGTGTTACCTTAGACTTGCTGCTTCACCTTGAGTCTCAACTTCACCATCTTTGAAGTGGATCTTTCCCAACCTCATTAGCTTGTTGCAAGGGTTAAGTGTTTGGGCACCCAGCTCAGAAGTCTCTCCATGCACCTGGCCTGTAAAGTCATTCTTCCCAGAGGATGGGCTCTAAGAGTCCTCAGACTGTAAAGTACTTTCGCTCTTTAAATGGCTGATTAACTCACAGAGGTAGTGTCTTTTAATGCAAGTTCTATACGTGAAATGAGGTGCCAAGTTAACAACCCAGGAAAACAGAAGGTTTATGTTTTTCCGCATAATAAACTGTGAAAAAATGAGCAGGGCAAGCTTTCCAGCCTCTCTATTAGAGCTGGTGCTATAAAATACAGAATGTACATACAAAATCTTTGTGCCACAGTGCCACTCTGGCTGAGGATGGAGTGCCGGGGATTATTCAGAAATGTTCTTGAACCTGCAGCTAAAGGTTAAAAGCCAGGGCTGTTCAGTTTAGTTCTTGCACAAGAATCCTATTATGTGCCACACACTGTGTATTGGGGGTTCCAAAATCAGTAAGACAGCAATAAATGTGATCTGCTGGCACCCCGATGCCTGGGTTCTTGGTCTCAAGAAAGATGCAAGCAGATCACATTCTGTTTGAGAGCCAGGGTAGGAGGAAGGGCACAGAGAGCCATTCAGCCAGTTCCCACACAGAAGGGCTGACAAACATGGAGGTTACCAGCATCAGTCCAACCCTGGGGAAGCTCCCAAGCAGAATTCAGGAATCTCATGTAGAGAGTGGTGACCAGAGACTCACCTGTCTGGGGAGTTCACTTCCTTCTCACCTCCATGTTATGTCTAAGGAGTTGACTCACCAACTTGGGGTAAGGGCACAACCATCGTCTTATCTAAGCCCAGAGTAAGTATTTTACTTCCTCTGGCCCAGGAGGCTCTGAGACTGACACTGGAGGGGAAAATGAGCTAGGTAAGGCCTGTCTTCTGGAAGCTAATAGCTACCAGACTGTTTGGTTCCCCAGGGTTGCCATCACAAATTATCACAGGTCACATGGCTTAAAATAGCAGAAAGGGTTTCTGTCATAGTTCTGAAGGCTTGAAGTCCAAATTCAAGGTATCAACAGGGCCGTACTCCCCTGAGACTTTGTTAGGATCCCTCTTGCCTCTCTCTTACTTGAGGTGGGGGTAGCAATCCTCAGCACTCCTTGATTTGCAGCTGTATCATCCCAATCACCGCCTTCATCTTCACATGGCTGTCTCCCTCTATGTCTTCACCATCATCTTCCCCTGAGGCCACCAGTCATATTGGTTAAAAGGCTCACCCTAGTCCAGTATGACCTCATACTAACTAATCACATCTGCTGCAAACTTATTTCCAAAGAAGATCATATTCTGAGTCACTGGGGATTAGGACTACCGCATGTCACTTTAGGGAACACAAGCCATAGTGGCAAGATCAGGCAAACAAACAAATGGGAGGTCTTCTCTATCTCCCTCTCTTCCCCATCCCTGTCTGCATTTCTTCCCCAGTGTTATGGTTTGGAAGGTGTCCCCCAAAAGCTCATGTGTGAGACAATACAAGAAGGTTCAGAGGAGAAATGATCGGGTTGTGAGAGCCTTAACCTGATGGGATTAACTGAGTGGTAACGGGAGGCAGGTGGGGTATGGTTGGAAGAAGTGGTTAATTGGGGCTGTGGCTATGAGTATAAATTTTATATCTCGGGAGTGGAGACTCTCTGCTTCCTCATGATGTGAGCTGTTTCCCTTTGCCACACTCTTCCATCATGACGTTCAGCCTCACCTCTATTCCTGAGGCATGGAGCTGGCTGTCTAGATGGAGACCTCTGAGACTGTGAGCCCTCAAATAAACTGTTCCTCCTTCAACATTGTTCTGATCAGATCATTTAGTCACAGCAGCGAAAGAGCTGACTAAAAAACACCCAGCTTCTGTGTGCTTTTGTTTTCAAAGGCCTACACCTTTGTTGCAGAGCACTGGAAGCTTACATTCCCACGTTTGGAGAACTCGGGCACACTGGTGAATGGGACTGATAATTCCCCACATTACAGAGTTACTGTGAGAGCAAATGGGAAAAACTTCCGTAAGGACCTTCTTGGCAGGTTGTATGTGCCCAACTAGTGTTAGATTCTCTACTAGTCTGTTTTCCATTGCTATAAGAAAATATCTGAGGCTTGGCAATACACCCAGAGAAGGGGTCTACTTAGCTCACAGTTTTGGAAGTTGAACATCCAAATTGGGCAGTCCTTCTAGTTTAACCTCTGGTGAGATACTCATGGTAGATGTCTTCAGGATCCCCCATGGAGAAGGATCCCAAGGCAAGACAGGAAGCCAGATGGTGGGGAAGGGCCAGTCTTGCTCTTTATAACAATGCTTCTCATGGGATTGGACTGGTATTCCATGAGAACTCTGTTATTCTTTTCCATGGGCATCATAATCCAATGTCCTACTTGCCTTGCACTAATCCCCACCTCTTAGAGATTCTACCATCTACCAATGTTGCTATACTGAGAACCAATGGTAACACAAAAACCATTGGGGAAGGAACTGAAACAGTTCTGTTTCTCCCACTTTGTAAGGAAAGGAGAGTGTTGGTTAATCCTGGAAGGACAAAGAGTTTGGTCAGTGAAGAAGAAGTGGGCATGTGGGGTATTGGGTCCTCTTCAGAAGAGTTGAGGTCTCCCTTGAGGTTGCACAGCCCCAAGCATCTAGGTTTGGAGAGCCACTGAGCAGTCTTCCAAGACCTCTTCAAATGCACTCTATGGTTTAAGTCTGGACTTTGGTGTTTTCCTTGGGGGACAGTTCCCTAAGCATGCACCATTGGGATCCATCCTGCCATGGGGAGAAAAGGGCATGGAGTTGGAGAGGGGAAGGCTCTGGATTCTACCTCACTCCTGGACCCATGTGCATCAGTGAAATGAGATGGCTGTGGTTCCTGGGCTTTGCTCACTTCCTGAGAGTCACTGTGGGCTCTGTTGCCATGTCTGAGCCAGGCCTCAGTGAGCACAGTAAAATTATTGTATCAAGTAGTCTAGTGAAAAGCAAATTGTGCCTGTCTTTTTTTTTTTTTTTTTTGGTACCAAGGATTGAACCCAAGGACAGTTAACATGAACCACATTTCTAGCCCCTTTCATGTTTTCTGTTGAGACAGGGTCTTGCTAAGTTGCTGGGGCTAACTTTGAACTTTGGATCCTCCTGCCTCTGCCTCCCAAGTGGCTGGGATTATACTTTTATGGGATTAAACATTTATGAAGTTCGACTCCCAACTTTAACTCTTTCTGCTCCCACTTAACACACACACAAACACACACACACACACACACACACAGATTTTGTACCTACTCTTCAGTCTCCTCCTCTGGTTGGAAACAGGAAGAGTCATTTATAATTGTTGATCATTCTTCAGGATGGAAGAATTTCACTTAATTTATCATCCATTCCAGTCATTTGAAAGTAAAATCCAGTGTGTCTCCTTTTGAAGGAATTTAAAGCATCCATGAGCAAACATGAGTACCATTTATTTTAATTCAGGGATTTGCCATTATTTCTAAACTACACTTTGATGATCATCAGAAAAGCCTGAAGTTACACCTGACTTCAGTCTCCTGGGACCCCGGAAGGTAGGTGAGGGGGATTGTGCATCAGTTTGTCTTGTCCTGCTGTAACGGAAGACCACAGACTGAGAAAATTGTAATGAACAAAATTTTGTCAGCTCCCAGTTCTGTAGTGCAAGATCAAGGCAGAGGCATCTGGTAAGAGCGGTCTTGTGCATCACTGCATGGTGGACGGCAGAAGGGCAAAAGAGGCAAACGTGAGCCAGACTCACCGTTAGGCAATGGTTTGATTTCACCCATGAGGGCAGAGTGCTCACGGCTGGAACACCTCCACAACCACGACTCATTCAACATGATTTGGAGGGGACAGACATTTGAACCATAGCAGGTGGTCTCCAGCCACCCGTGTTCCTCTCAATAGAGGCTGTGAGCTGCTACACCTTTGGTGGCCCGGAGGCCAGACACGTGCTGCAAGTGGTCATGGGGCAGGTGCTGCAGTGCTGGGATCTGAAGTCCATCTTACTTGGGCTTGGGATGCTTGGGCGACCCACCCCTCTGAGACCTCCCTTGCCCCTATCCCTGTTCCTGTCTGAACTCAGGGCCGGATCCCCTTGTTTCTCAACATCTTTAGGTGCTCTGATTCTGAGAACTTGGACAACCTTTTCTGGAGGTGCACCTCCTTCCCTGTGCCACCAAAGCCTGATACTGTACCATTGCAGCCTCTTGGTCTCAAGTTTCTGCTGCCCCCAGCCCCATCTACCCATAGACAGGAGGCAGAGAGCAGCCGACTCTGCTGTATGGACATCTCAGTAGGGATGCCTATGTAGGTGCAGAAAGAGCCTCAGTGTGAACATCTTGGAGAGTATGCCATGCAGGCACCAAAGCCTGCACCTTACACGAGAAAATGTTCTCAAGTTGATGCCCAGGGTATTGCCACAGAAGGAGGAGATGGCAGTTATTAAAATGTAGGCCAACTGGAAAAAGTCCTACTCACCAACATTTTCATGAATGTCACTTTAGTTATGCAACATAATAATACCTCATATATTTTTAAGTGTTTTAAAGTGACTTATACTTGACTCTACCATGTCCATTCAACTTTAGTTGCTATTTATTTTTTAGTGAAGTATAATTTACCTATAATAACGTTCCTCTAATACATAGAGCATTTTTTTTGTGTGTGGTGCTGGGGACTGAACCCCAGGGCCTTAGTGTTTGTGAGGCAAGCACTTTACCTGCTGAGTTATATCCCCAGCCCCCACAGAACATTTTTAATACCCCAAAATGTTTCCTCCTATACCTTGTCCCTCCTGTCCCTTCCTCAGCCCCTAGCCTGAGACAATCACTGATATGTTTTCTATCATTATAGTTTTGCTTTTTCTAGAACTTCATGTAATTATAATCAGACAGAGTTTAGTCTTTGTTTCTTATTAAGTAGAAATCTTCTGGGACCGTTCATGTTGTATGATTTGATACTTCGTTCCTTTTTATTGTTGAGTAGAAGTCCTATTTTTTGGATGTACCAAAGTGCATATATCCATCTATCAGTTGATGGATATTTGGGGTGTTTCCAGTTTTGGTTATCATGAGTAGTGCAGATAAATAGATTATCTTAGTCTTTTTGTATTGTGTAATAGTTTGGATCTGGAATGTCCCCCAAACGCTCATGTGGTGAAGGCTTGGATCCCAGTTTGTGGTGCTATTTGGGAGGTGATGGACACTCTAGGAGGCAGGCAATTGGAAGAGGTGGGTCACTGAGGGCATGCCCTTGAGGCATGTGCTGTGTCCCTGAATCTTTCTTCTTCCTCTCTCTCTGCTTCCTGGCCACCATGAACTGAACAGCTTTGCTCCACCATGTGCTTCCCACCAGGATACTCTGCCTTACTATAGGCCTAAAGGCAATGGAGGCAGCCATCTAGGAATTGAAACCTTTGAAACTGTGACCTAAATTAAACCTTTCCTCCCTCAAGTTGATTTTCTCAGGTATTTTGTCATTGGAATGAAAAGCTCACTAGTACAGGTTAATATAACAAAATCCCATAGAAATGGAAGTCCAAGTTCAAGATGCCAGCAGATTCAGTTTCTGGTGAGAGTCTACTTTCTGATTAATAGATGGCACTTTCTTACTGTGTCCTCACATGATGGAAGGGGACAGAAAGTTCTCTGGGGCCTCTTTTAAAAGGGCACTAATCCCATTCATAAGCACTCTAACCCCTGACCTAGCCACCTCCCAAAGGCCCCACCCCCCTAATACCATCACTTGGGGGATTGATTTCCAACTTATGAATTTCCAGGGAATGTAAACATTCAGAGTGAGACTCTCTCCCCATGACCTCCCACAGTTCATGTCCTCACATATAAAATACATTCATCTCATCTCAAAAGCTCCCCAAATGTTGAATTATTCCAGCATCATTCAAATGTCTAAAGTTCAAAGTCTTGCCTAATATCCCCTAAGAAAGCTATGGATCAGACTCAAGGTACAATTCATTTTGAGGTAAATTATCCTTTACCTGTCAACCTGTGGAATCAGAACTTCCAGCTATAACGGTAGGATAGGTACAAACCCCACCATTCCAATTCCATAGAGAGAAATATGGAAGAAGAGAGGGGTGACAGGTTTCGAGCAAGTCCAAAGCCTGGAGGCTCAAGAATAATCTTTGATTTGAGACTGTGCAGGCCCACTGGGGTGGAGGTCCCACCTTTGCAACTCTGCTGGTCAGGGCTGGGCCCCCAAGGCTCTGCAAGGCCTGCCTCCACAGTGGGCCTGGGCTTAGTCCCCAGTGCAGCTCTCAGGGTTGGACATCTGCTGCAGCTCCCCTGTACTGGAACTGCATGCTAGTGGGTCTACATCCTGAGGTTGCAGGGGCAAACTGGTGCTCACAGCTCCCCGGGGTACTGCCCCAGCAGGGACTCTGTTGGATCTGCCTTTACAGTGACCCTGTGCCTGGGTACACCTGAGGCTCTAGGGGGTGCCATCTTTGGAAATCTGGACAGAGCAGCCGTATCCCCATGTATTGTGCAGTCTGTGCTCTGGTGGAGATAGCCCTGTGCTGAGGCCACCAAGGCTTACTGCCTGTGCCTTCTGGAGGAGGGGCCACTGCAACCCGTGGCACACCTGCAGGGAGTGGAGTCTTGAAATTGTTTTACCCATGAAGGTGCTTGCAGTCTGAGCCTGTGCTTGGGGCAGACCCACAATCTCCAAGTGTCTGGACAGGGTGGGAGAGGCTGCCTAGCTCTCTAAGTTCCCTCTCATACGGGCACTAGATCTGCTCACCAGGGCTCCCCCTTAAGACCTGACCACCTGGCAGGCATCAAAGCTGTTGCCTTAGGAGTTAGGAGTTCAAAGTATGAGTTTTGGGATACACAGACATTCAGAGCATATGTATACTCATGCACACATCTTAGTGTGCAATGTGTACAGCTACACAGGGCCCCAAACTTAGAAAGGCCCCATACTTGGTTTAATATTGTTTTCCTAAAATTCTTAATAATTTTGAAAAGGGGGCCCACATTCTCCTCTTATGCTGGGCACAGAAATTATCTAATCAATCCTAGGAGCAGGATGGTTGGGTGGGAAGGTAAGTGTATGTTTAACTGTGTGAGATGCTTGCAAACTGTTTTCCAAACCAGCAACGTACAAGGATTTCCAGCTGTTCTACATCCTCTTCGGTTTCGGTCCCTTCTCACCATGGTTATCTCTTCAGACTTAAAACTGGAGGAAGGATGAGTCTGTGTGAAGGTCTTAATGCCTATCCGTGAACAACCCTCCCTGTCCCCCGCCCTTCCCCATCTCTTTTCGATTTTGGCTTCCAGCTGTTAATGAAACTAAATTACCTGATAGGAATAAGAATAGTGAATACATGGGATCATGAAGTTATGCGGACACAGTTTCCTCTTCCATCTCAAGTGATCTGGCCATGTTGTCTGCTATCAAAGACTGTATGGTTGTACGTTGGGAATTTAGGCAAATATTTTCCAAGCTAACAGACTGAGAGACATCACTACTTTTTATCCAGGATCAACAGTGATTCTTTAAAAACAAACAAACAAACAAACAAACAACAAAAAACTGATTTGAGTTCTCTGAGAAGATTTGTGTTTGTCATAAAGGCTGGTTTTCTTTTAACTTACTCAAAATAAGTATGGAGTTGGAGCAACAGCCTCCATTCAAGTATGCTGTCATCAACAATGTAGCCAGCATCAAACTGTGTTCACTATATTTTTTGTGATAGAATCATATTCATTAGAATAAAGACTTCCTGCAATCCCGATATTTCATATATAATTATTTGCCCTTATCTAAAAGTTAGATATCTTGCTCTAGATGGAAATTAAATTAATCTCACAGGCTGTGCCCTTCAAAAAAACACATTGCACCAGGCATGGTGATGCATGCATGTAATCCCAGCAACTCAGGAGGTCGAGGCAGGAGGATCTTGAGTTTGAGGCCAGACTCAGCAACTTGGCAAGATCCTGACTCAAAACAAACAAACAAAAAAACCAAAAAGGGCTGAGGATGTAGTTTAGCGGTAGAGCAACCTGGATTCAATGTCTGGTATTGCAAACAAAACAAAACAAAAAAATCCATATTTTCTGTAGTTACACTGTGATTTTGTAAATATTTCCATAAAGCAATCAAAATACAATTTATAAGATGAGCCATGTCTTTATGACATACGATGACTACTATGTTTTCCATGATTTATTAAAATTCAATAATGGAATATTTCTATTTCTTAAGGGTCCTGGTAAATTCAATGCTTTGGCTCACACTGTTGGACAGACACATTCTAAGTGCAAGAAGCTGTTGTAAAATAACAATGAATGAACTCCATTGAAACATGCAGACCTGCATAAAGAAAATGCCAAAATCTACTGAAGCTAGAAGAAGAAGACCTAAGTAAGTGGAGAGACATAAAATTCATGGGTAGGAAGTCTGCAGCCATTTATTTTCTCCAGTTTATGACAGAAGTATAAAATAATTCCTATCAAACCCCAAAGGAGTTTTTGGGGGGAATCGACAAACTCATCCAAAATCTATCAACAAGAGTGAACAGGGACAGGTCATACTGGGGATTGAAATGGAGAAAACTATTTTATGTGCATTTATGAATAGGTCAAAATGAACCTCACTATTATGTATAACTACAATGCACTCCAAAGCGGGGGAGGGGAAAGGAATGAACAGGGAAGAGCCAAAACAATTTTAACAAAGGAATGCTTACCTCATCAGATGTGGAAGATTTTATGAAAAGAACTTGGTTTCATTTGGGAATTCTCTATTTTTTGTTCATCTTCCCACCTGGAGTTGGTAACGACAATGACAGCTAGGCAGTGGTGTGGGCAATAGGTGTGTTTGATTTCACTCTGGACATCTCAACCATAGCTGATTTCTTGTTGCGCTGGGATTTTTTTCCCATAAGGGTAAGGCTCATTCCAATGCTATTCTTGTGTGGGCACATTCCTTCCTTTCAGTTAATTCCTACTGATCCCCTGAAAGTAGAATGTAGCTTTTAGTGTTCATAGATGGGCTCAGAATCTTTCCATTAGTACATTCTTCATAACGTTAGCATGTTCAGATTGGTTCCAAGAGCATATGGGTACTGAGAGCATTTAAATGACAGAAAAGTAAGTGTATTATTGATACCTAGAGTAACAGATTCAGTGAATCAGTGGAACTCCTTCATAATTTCTGAATTCTCATTTTCATATGAACTGGAATGAGTTTCTTCTAAAATATAATAAGATGGAAGATGAGTGGGAAAAATTGATTTATTGATAGAAAAGGAAAAAAATTCCCATCCCCAAGAATTAGATAGCCTTTTGATTTAAAGTTCCAACTGGTGAATAATGGTGGTATTCCTCAGGGTGACTTTGACTGGAATTTCCACCCAGTTGGAAGGCACTTCATTTTTCCAGCTCCATACCTGCAGTCTCCCTTGTCCTCCTCACATGTCACTCCCCGTGCTGTCTGGGTCCAGGGCTCAGTGCTCCAATCAGAAGATAAGGAGTGACAGTCAGCCTGGACAAAGATGATGCAACATTGTGGCTTCAGCTGTAGGGTGTTCCTGTGGCCAGACACACCCTTGGTGGACACACTTATTCTTAGAAGTATCCATAGCATCTTTATGATGCCAGATCTGTACCCTGTTTGGACCTCCCACACTTCCCACTCCAGTCTAATTTCTAGGCTCTGCAGAAATTTCTAGGCCAGCTCCTTCCTGACAGATTATCTGATATTCTTAGGTGTATACAGGAATGCACATTTATTCCTTGACATTTAACACATCTCCTGTGAGTATGGGTGTCATAACATGTTGGTGGACCCATTGCTTCCTTTCCCATAGCATTGATTCAGATGGTTCCAAATTTACATCTTCTGCCCTGGTCTCCTGCAGTGTTTCAGACCTAAAAATCCTGCTGCCTGCAGAGCATTAATACCATCCCATAGGAATGCTGGTATTAATGCTTTCTAGACCAAACTAGTTCTGATCACTTGTCACTAAGTTGTTTCTCCCTCAGTGAAAAGCACTGCATGAATTTCAGTGAAATCATTCAACACTCCACCCCAGGCTTATAGACCAGAAATCTGGGAATCATCTTAAATTTTTTAAATACCTAATCTCTCTCTCCCTTTCTTTCCTTTTTCTTCTTGTGATGCTGGGGATTGGGCTGGGGCCTCACACATGCCAGGCAAATGGTTCATCCCTGAGCTACACTCCCAGTCCTATATCTAACCTCTTATATCCAAGTCACAAAGATCTGTTTACTCTCTCTGCTTGAGATTTCTCACATCTCATCTCTGCTTCCTTATCTTTATTGCCCCGTCTTCATATGAAACCCCTCTGAGTGTCTTGCTTGGAATATATTAACAGCCACCTAACAAGCCTTCTAGTTCTTGCCATGTGGCCTTTCAACCTAATATCCATCTTGCTTCCAGAATAGTCTTCCTAAAGAGGAAATGGTTATATCCTTGTCCCATTTAAAAATTCCTTGGTAGCCCCATTATCAGCAATGCAAGAGGCTCATGCCCTGGGCATGCCACTCAAACCCCCACCCCTGCCCCCAGGTGAACTCTCACTTTCCCTTCACAATGGTCTTTCTGACCATACTGAATTACCTGCAGGTCACCAGATTGGCCTCACTGTGCATTTGTACTTGTCCCCATTAAGTGGAATGACCTTGTCCCTGCTCTGTCCAGTGAATGAGTGCCTATCCACTCTTTCACATTTGGCTCAAACTACATGACCTCTTCAGAACCTTCCCTGCCCTTCTAGGGCAGAATGACCTTTTCCCTCGCTTTGTCCAGTAACACTCTGCTGTTCAGGGGAGTGGGTGGAGTCCAAGTGGGCACACATGCAGCCTCATGGGCAAGCTCTGCATTCTCTTTGCTGTCCTTTCTTCCAAGAGCTGGGGCAGAGGTAGTGTTTGGCTAACTTAGAGCTGCATCTGGGGTTCCTGGCTCCCCAGTTATTAGATAACTTGGGGTCTCATAACCTTGAGGATGATGCATTACAAAGATATGAATATTCTTATTTTTTGCAGAAGGCATCAGCTTCTACAATACACTTACAGCCTTACCATCTTATGAGCTGATACTAACAAAGAATTTTGATTTTGATTTTTAGGTAGGTTGCATATCCCAGGAGGAAATAGCAGCCATCCCCAGGTGTTCAGTCCAGGGAAAAGAGATGCAGTCGTTTTCTGCCATCTCCACCTCCACACACCCATTCTGACACTTACTCTGCTGTGTTATCATTTTGCATGCTTTCCCTGGGAACACAGCTTCCCTCAGATTAGTTTTATAGCTCCAAAGTCAAGGCTCTCCTGGCAAGTTAAAGGATGTGCAAGAAGGCTTGCCTTAGTATATAAATATAATAAACTCATCTTTCCTATCACCCCATCATCCAAGCCTTCACTGTGTGGCTCTTGATATTAAAATGGCCCTGAGGTGAGGACCATAAAGATTTCTCTTGATTTTTAATACCTACACATTTCTTGTGTATCACTTCATCATAACACATCTTGCAAAAGACAAGACAAGAAAATGACAGAACACGCACGCACCAGGCAGGTCGGATGCTTCTGTGATGGGCCACTAGTGGGTGTTGTAGTTACAAGTGAGAGCCACCAGATGGCTTAAGGAAATGGATTTATTTCCAGTCGAGATTTTTTAGCTTAGAAATTTGGGACCAAAAAAAGCAATGATTAGAGAGGAATTAAAAGACTGTTTAGGGCTGGAATTGTGGCTCAGTGGTAGAGCACTTGCCTAGCACGTGTGAGGCACTGGGTTGGATCCTCAGCACCACACTAAAAGAAAAAAAAAAAAAGGACTATCTTTATTGAATCCCAAATAACCAACAAAAGTCACTTAGCGTTGCGTGACATCAGCCTGGGTTGTGGAGGTTGTGTGCCGTCCTTCCGCCTTATAGTATCTTATGGAACAAATACTGAAACTCAATTCCACAAATATTTATTGAGCGCTAAATCTCAATTAAACCTTATGAGTGGTTTAATGAAGCTTATGTCATGTGAAGCACAGCTTACTAAACTTGGAAAAATGTATGCTAGACTCAAAGTAAGACAAATTTATTTTTTTTCTTTGTGAATGCTAGTGCTGGTCACCATGTCAAAAAGTACTGTTGAAAAACTGTGGCTTAGCGTATTTCTCCATATTATCTGCAGGCAGAACAGGTAGAAGGTAAAGCGAAAAACCTAAACAACTGTGACCCTTGTAAATCAAGATGTATTTAATATGGTATTTGCATATTAAAACCAGAGTTGAAATTATTACATAAAAAGGTCAATTAGATAATTTCAAAATAAACCTATTTGGAAAGAGATCTGGTAGGATATCAGCCATTGGTAGAACATGTACAGGATGACTTTTTTCATTTTTACTCTGGATTCTTGGTACTATGTGAAGTTTTTGGAACAAGCCCATTTTTATTTACTATTTTAGAATATGAGGCATGAAATACAAACCAAGTTAAAGACAAGCATATTTTGGAACAGGTACTGGTGTGTGTGTGTAGGGGGGTGGTTGGAGCTGAAAGACAGAGCCATGAATTAGAAATCCTAATTTGTAATTTTATTAACATTGAAATAGTAAACTTTGTTAACCTATTTAGATAATTAAAAAATAGGTTCACCTGTGGTTGCTGCTTTTTAAAATATATATTAAAAAGGTCCTTTAGAAATATTCAGTATCAGATCCTCTGTAAACTTCTGAATGAAAGTTGAAGCTGGTGTAACGGAATTCAGAAAAGCTTTCTCCACAATGCTGAGGGCATAACACCTTTTATAATTGGTGGTTAGCAACTTAAAAACATTTATTTGCTAATGAGAATTTAATAAAAGAACCTCCCCACAAATAGGGAACCAGATGCTCTTCAAACATAAACTGAAATTGGGCAATTAACTATCAAAAGCATTCATTTCTTCTGAAGGTATGGAAAGAAAATTTTCTTTGATAAAGCAGAAAATTTTTCTTTCTCTTCAGGCTATGAATAAAGCAAAGGAAATAAAAGTCTGGATTAACAAGGTAATGCAGCACTTGTGATTAAAAGAGAAAACCTGAACTGGTTGAGCTAGTTTATTTACTCTGTCTTTTCATTAACCTATGGTTCACCCTTGTGCTAATTATTTTGTGTTAAAGTGTTTACTTCCTGATTATAAAAGTGATACTTGTTCATTACAGAAAATCTTAAAATAGAAAAGTGTAATAGAAAAATGAAAGTTGTGCTCTATCTCATCAGAGACCAAGAACCACCGTTGGCGTGTTGGGCTGTTTCTCCTTCATTCTTTTTCTTGTGACTCTAACAGGACATATATGCAACTGGGTATTGAGAAATCTCACTTGCTACCTTGAAGTTGACCAAGAAGCCCCAAAGCAGAGGGCAGAGAGTCATCAAAGACTCCCTACAGTTGAAAGAGGCCTTCAAAGGCTGGGGATAGACTGTGCACTCAGAATTTGTCTACAAGTGTCCAAACCTCCCCAAGGGTACGAGGCAAGTAGTCCACTCTGGGGGAGGCCCCTCCCTCCAAAGCTGAAGGGACTGGACTTGCCCAAGTATGGGTAGTTCTGCACCAATGAAAAGCTTCCCTTTCCCAGGGCAGAGGTCTGATGCCCCTGTAGCTGTAGGGTCTGCTCTGTGCTTTTCCTCAGGGCAAGGAGAAGGAGAGTGCAGGGCCGAGGCAGGGTGGAGGGAGGAGCTGCCCCACTGTTTGACAGTTGTGTGCTTCCTGGACTGAGGGCATCTTGGAAGATAGCTCAGCTTGATTCCACTTAATTCCATGACACTCAAAGGCTTAGGGGCCCTAGGGGTCAGCAGTTCCTAACAGTCGGGGGCAGAGGGGGTTTCTGGTTGAGTTCCTGCATTGACCTTGGGGAGGCTTGCTGTAGTGTTCAGTCACAGAATCTGCAAGTGACATCTGGCAGGCTTATGTGCCCGTGGTGTGAACCTGAGGTGCTGCAGAGTCAGCGACAGAGAAGCACATTGGTGGCCCAGTCTGAAAGCTGGTCCCGTTTCTCCATCCTTCTTCCCAGTCTCCAATCCTAAAAGGGCTTAATCCCAGAAAAGAGAGAAGGAAGAAGGAGAAAGAGGTCCCTCTCCATGACTGTGCGAGGAAAGCTGGGTCACGCTGGACTGGGAGAGGGGTGACACATGGCAGCTGAGATGCACACAGTCTCCAAGCACAGGCCACGCTGCTCTGGGCTTTAATGGCTGGAGATGTGCAGAAAGTCCAGGGTACTCTCCGGAGGTCTGTGTGGTGTGGGAAGATCTGACCCACCGCAGTAGCAAGCACTGTGTTTTCTCCCCTACTCCAAACTCTCTCAAAGAATGGCACTACTTTTATAACTAGAGAAGGCTTATTAACTATGCTTATTATGTGCCCTGAGTTCTGACTATTTCACAAGGGAGTTACTAAGCAGCTTTGTTATCTCTTCATGAGTTAAAAAAAGACATGTTCATCGTGAATGAGGGACAAAGAAAGGGGAGATCGTCTACATTTCTACCATTCAGAGAGAACTACTGTTAACATCTGGGGCATCTTCTTCTAGGCCTTTTCCCTATTTTGTCTCTCTCTCTCTCTCTCTCTCTCTCTCTCCCTCTCTCTCTCTCTCACACCCTGCCCAACCTCCCCACACTTTAAATGATGAAATGAATCACATTTTGTTAAAGTAGCATTTTGAAGAAAAAAGGAAGGATTGTATATGTATTTTAGGGCAAAAAATTGTCCCTTAAAAAGATAATTGACAGACTGAATTATCTTCATACAGGCAGTCAACTGAATTATCAGTGGTAATACTCAAATAAATAAATTACCTGATAACTAAACTTTAAGGAATTAATGTGAAGTCGCTCTAAATGAAGTAAAGCCACACCATTCACTCAACACACAGCTTCCTGAGGATTGACCGTGAGCCTGAGGTGTTTTGTGCGCTCGTTCATCAACCTGGAAGACTTTGCAGTTCCACCGTCAGACTGGGTGAACTTGACGAACTACAGTCCAACTGACAGACTGCCAAATGCCCTCTCAGTTTAAAGTGTTTGTGATTCAATGAATTTAGAGAACTTGTGACTTCTCCCTCCTACACAGATGAGAAAAATGAAGAGATGTAAATAACATATCCAAGGTCACAGAACTAGTTAATCCCACACTAGGTTACAATCCAGGCTTCCTCCAGTACTCAGTCACCTTGCCAGTTGTTCATTTAATCACCAACTGCTTACTAAGCCCCTACAATGGCAGCCCTGTGCCCTGGGCTTGTCGAGTCTTCATGCTGAAGACGGTAATAATAGCCACAGCTGTTAGGCATTAGGCAGTCCATTAAGTGTGTTCACTTGGATTATCTTGTTTCATGGTCATACATTTTTAGTAAGTAGGGAGGAAAAGGATAATGTTGACAAAAAATTACAGTTTTATAAAAATAAATTGTACCTGCCCCCTTTGGTTGGGAGTGGGGTGGGGAGGAGAGAGGGTCTGTGATGTGTGTATGAGTGTGTGTCTCTGTGTGTGGAGTTTAACTTGCATACTAACCCGAGGTGCTCAGATAATAAGGGACAAAGAGTCCTATTTGCACCAAGCCCACTAAGCATCCTGGAGAAGTGATGAGAAAGACTTAGGATGGCTAAGGAGATGTCACCATTGGTTCCTGAGATGGCTCAGGAGATGTCACCATTGGTTCTTGCAGGGTGCTCACCAAGAGGTAGGGAAGTGCTGAAAGGGTATGGTTGGGGACATTGGTGAGTCGTTAGCGGTAGACAAGGGAGTGAAAATGAACGTTTATTATGTCCTTACTGTCTCCTGCATGTGCAAGTCTGTGTTGTATTGAGCGCTGTCCTTGATTTGTTCTCTGAGCAGCACAAGGGTTCTGACCCTGAGTTCCTCAGTGGGGGATTCAAGGTCAAGTGCATCAGGCGACACATGGGGGAGGTTGATTAAAGCCAGGGGAGCCCTAAGCCCCAGGGAGTGGCAGCAGCATAAGGTCAGCAGTGTCTGATGTTCTGATAGTGGCAGTGGAGTGTGGCATCTGTGGTGACAGTGGGGGGGGGGAGACATTGGTGACAGCTGAGTCAAGCTCACAAGTTACCCAGGACCCTGCCAGGTAGAAAGGGCAGAACTGTCTCTTATTGGACACCTCTGAAAGCCTGGGTTTGGGGAAATGTGAGTGTGTGTTTTCTGACCGCAGCCTGCATGTTTTCTGGTTTCTAAGCATCCCTCTTGTCGCTGCCTGTGCTGTCTGCTGAGAACAGCTGCCACTCAAGAGTTCAAGACTCCCCCGTGGGGTTTTCATTTTCCAGTGCCGTCCATTGGCTGTTGCGTTATGTGACTCACCATTTCTGCAGCTTTGATCTGATTTAATGATGCTTGGTTTAGGAAAAGGAACTACTGAAAATCAGAGCTTAATTTAATTTGATATATGACAAATACATGTGGATTTTAAAAATGTTTCTTAAAGTTCCAGTTGTAATTCCTGAAAGTGGTAGATTATTGCAGAGAAATTTAAAATTCTCTGGGTTCTGGAATCTAGATGTTGATGGCCCAACATCTAGATATAGTTGGCTTCTAGATCCATGGCTTCCACAACCAAGAATTCAACCACAGTTGAATTGAAAATATTTGAAAAAAAAAAAAAGCTTTCATGCTAAACATGAATAAGCTTTTAAAATTGCCATGATTTCTCTAAACAATAATAACTATTTACGTAGCATTTACATGGTATTAGGTATCGTAAGTAATGTAGAGATGATTTAGAGCACACAGGATGTGTGTGGGTTACATGCAAACCCTATGCCATTTTATGTAAGGGACTTGAGCATGCATGGAGTTTGGAGCCCCTGGATTTTGATATCTGTGAGAATTTTGTCCAGAACCAATCCCCAAGGAAAAGGAGAAATGACTATCCTAGTTCTTGACATGGTTTCTGGTATATTCCAAATCTCTTTACATTCAGCAATGATAACGTTAGAAAAGTTAATACTGAGGTAAGTTTTTATTTTGGACTCAAGTGTGTGAACAGGCAGGGGTGAAGCCAGTTGAGACATAGTTCAATCAAGGTGGCTTCAGCCAGAAGGGTGAGTCTCAAGGTTTCCTGCCTGGACCAGTGGCATCAGCATCACCTGAAAATTTGAAATAAATGCTGTCTCAGGCCTCATCCAATTACTGACTCAGAAATTCTGGGTTGGGGCTAAAGGGACAGACAATGGGTTAACAAGGCTGCAGCCATTTCTCCCCTGATTCTGCTCCCCCACATCATTTTACAACCTAGACTGTTACTGACTGTGAACAATCAATTGAGATAACTCACTACCTTCCTAGCTTATTAGCCTGCGAATTTTCACTACTTAAGAATAGCTCCCCTGCCATTCTTTCTCTTTCTCTCTCTCCCTCCGAACCCTCTCTCTCTTCCTCTTAAGGGCAGACATTCTGTTTGTCTGCTTATTAAAATCTCTTGTGTGAGTTCCCACGTCTGGAGTGGTTTTCTGGGTGCTTTCATTGGTGCTGTGTCGTGGATGGGCTCTTCTACTGCCACATAGGCGAGTGGAAGCCCATCTGATGCCCCAGACCCCCGGATGCTGGTCTCACCTTCCATTTGACTGGACCCTTGGTTCCACATCCACCACTGGCCTTCAGATTGGTGAGTTTTCCCCTGGGTCGACTTAAACACTCCTCTGCTGACCTGAGAAGTGACCGTTGATCATCTGGCACCCTCGAGGTGGCTGAGGAGTGGGAATTCCCCTAGCCATGACTTTTACAGTTGTGGTTGGCCACCTTAGTTGACCTTATCTGATGGGTGGGTCTCTGATCTTTATGATGGAGATTCCCTCTCTGAGTTGAGGCACCTTTTCAGTTTTCCTCTCAAAATTCATGGCGCCAGGTCCTCAACTCTCTTGGCTTTTGCCCGGCACACACATGGTTGGGTGACGACTCCCATCATTGTGCTGCCTTCTTGTCTCCAGCCAACTAGTCTGTGACCTCGGGACACCTTGGACACTGACTCGGCTGTTTTTCAGTCTCAACCATGGGATGTGGGTCCTCCATTCTGGCATATTCATCCCTGGAGTGTCTGCTAGGCAATCTTTTTTTTTTAATGGCTTTATTTTATTTTTAAGTGGTGCTGAGGATTGAACCCAGTGTCTCACACAAGCTAGGCAAGCACTCTACCACTGAGCCATATCCCAGCCCCTACTGGACAATCTTAAACCCCTTCACCTGACCCCTGGCCTAGAGCCTCCAAAACTTATTCACTTGTGTAATTATATTTGGCCACAGTATCCTTTAGATAATCAATCCAAATGACCAATTAATAGCACCCTGGATTCCAATGTTCCGTGGGACTTATACAACTTCTGTGAGCGAGCGGGCAAATGGAAAGAGTCCTTACCTTCAAGCTTTCTCTTTCTTGCACACTATACCCGATCTTTGCTCTTCCTACAAACCTGAACACCTCATTTTGG
Source organism: Glaucomys volans (assembly GCA_020662805.1). NCBI lineage: Eukaryota > Metazoa > Chordata > Mammalia > Rodentia > Sciuridae > Glaucomys > Glaucomys volans. The sequence goes on along the minus strand of JAJEJO010000590.1, from coordinate 686,391 downwards.
CAATAAAACCTTCACTTCCCCCCACCTCTTCTCCCCCTCCTAATCCTCCTCCTCCTCCGGCTTCAACCTGGCTAATGAAGCACCCCCATACCTGTCTCCTGTGGCAGAGGCCCTCTGGCCCCTGCTCCTCCATCTCCTTTGCCCTGTTCTGCTTCTGCTTCCACCCCCCTGCCAAGCCCACCCAGTCATCCTGCCACACGGTCCTGCACACATGTTCTAGCCCCCCTATGAGAGGTGGCCGGTGTGGAGAGAGTGATCAGAGTCCACATTTCTTTCTTGCTCTCTGATCTTTCCCAGATAGAGAAGCGGTTAGGCTCCTTCACCTCCAACTCTGCAAACTTCATTAAGGAATTTCAATATCCTACCCAGGTTTATGACCTTACCTGGCATGACATTTATGTGATCATGTCCAACACCTTGACTCCTGAGGAGGGCAGGAGAGTCTGGGAACAGGTGCACAATTATACAGATGAGGTTCACCAATTGACCCCAACCCACCCCATTGGGACTGAGCAGTACCAGGTAGGGAGCCCCAGTGGGACTATAACACAGGATTGGGTGTCTGCAGCGGGACAAGTTCCAAACCTGCGTCTTTGCAGGTCTCAGAAAGGCTGCCATTAAACCCATTAATTATGATAAACTTCAGGAAGTAATACAGGACAAAACTGAAAACCTATCTGCCTTTGAGTTCCCTCACAGAGGCCATGCTCAAATATACTAACCAGGACCCTGAAACTCTGAAGGGATGACAGTTACTCATGACTCATTATTTTTCCCAAAGCTACCCATATGTAAAGGCTAAATTGAGGTGGTTGGGCAGGGGGCCTCTTACCCCACAGCCAGAGGTTCTCTTGGTGGCATTTAGGGAAGAAACAAACCAAAAACTAAAATACCAAATATTAGTCAAAGTCAGTTAGACCTGCCAAGCTGGCCACTACTAGGGACACCTTAGCTCCCAGAAGACCTCCAGGCCCATGCTTCAAATGTGGAAAAGAGGGGCACTGGGCACGAGCCTGCCCAACCCCTGGCAGCCCCCAGGTCCTTGTTCAAAATGCTACCAACTGGGACACTGGGCAGTGGATTGCCCTGGTGCTCAGAGAAGTGCCAGGTCACCCTCACCCACTTCCCCCAATGACTTACTGGGATTGGCAATGGATGACTGAAGGGGCTCAGGACTTCTACACCTGATGACCATCACCACTCAGGAACACCAGGTGACCCTTATGGTGGCAGGCAGGCAGCTCCCTTTCCTTATAGATGCTGGAGCCACCTTTTCAGTGCTGCGGGAGTTTTGGGGACCCACTTCCCCTGCCAGATCCTCTATTGTCAGGGTAGAGGGAAAACCATACCACCCCCTACAAACCCCTCCAATAAGGTGCCATATTGGACAAATCTGCTTCACTCATTCCTTTTTGATTATTCCTATGTGTCTCATTTTCCTCCTAGGAAGGGACATCCTAACCAAATTGGGTGCCTCTATTTCCTTCTCACCCACCATGCACCTCCAAGACTCCTCTGCTATTCCTCTCCTCATGACCTTGCAGGACAACCCAACCTGAGTCTTCATATCCCCTTCCTCCCTCCCTTGTTGACCCCAAGGTCTGGGACACCCATACACCCTCTGTAGCCACATGCTCACCTGTACTCATTCCCCTGAGGCACCCAATATCCTACCCAGCCCAGGCCCAATATGCGCTTCCCCAAAGAAGCCTCTTGGACTTGAACCAGTCATCCAGGATCTTCTTATAAAAACAAAAACCGGGGAATGAAGGGACAATGGGTTAACAAGGCTGCAGTCATTTCTCCCCTGATTCTGCTCCCCCACACCATTTTAAAACCTAGCATGTTACTGACTGAACAATCAATTGAGATAACTCACTACCTTCCTAAATTATTACCCCGTGAACTTCCACTACTTAGAAAAGCTCGCTTGCCATTCTCTCTCCCCCCACTCCCTCCCCTCCTCCCTCCCTCCCTCCCCTCCCTCCTTCCCTCCCTCCCTCTCCCCCCTCCCTCCTTCCCTCCCTCCCTCTCCCCCCTCCCTCTTCCTTCCTCCCCCCTCACTCCCTCCCTCCCTCCCTAAGGGCAGACACTCTGCTCCTCTGCTTAATAAAATCTCTTCTGTGAGTTCCTTCATCCAGAGTGGTTTTCTGGGTGTTTTCAGGGGCCAAGAAGCCTGTGTAGTAACAAGCCTCCATGTGATTCTCACACATGCTGGAGTTTAAAAACCACTGAGGTGCTCAAAACCATAGCAACTTAAACAAAATGAAAGTTCACTTCTCACTAAGTGTCTTAATTCCTTTGGGATGCTATAGACCAGGCAGTTTATACACAACAGAAATTTCTTTCTCACAGTGTTGGAGGCTGAGAGGATAACAATGAAGGTGTTGGTAGATCTGGTGCCTGCTAAGGGCCTGCTTCCTGTTGAGAGATGGCTGTCTTCTGACTGTGTCTTCACATGGTGGACGGGGGCACGGAGCTCTCTGGAGCCTCTTTCACAGGGCACTAATCCCATTCATGGGGGCTCCACCTTCGTGACCTCATCACCTCCCAATGGCCAGACCTCCCTAATATCATAACACTGAAGGGTAGATTTTCAACCTATAAACTTCATGGGGACACAAACAATCAGTCTACAGAACTTATATTTTAGTCTATGCATAAGTGGTTCTAGGGGCGAAGTAACAGCTCCTTTATATTGAGGAGTCTCCATCACTATCCAGTCACTCTGCTACCCTCAACATGTGGCTCTCATGTCATGGTCTTCAGTGGATCCCGAGTTCTGGATCTCATGTGTCAGTCAGCAAGAGGAGAGGAGGGTCAGAAGGAATGTCCTCCCCCTGCTTCTGCTACACCCATCATTACCTCATCACATGGCCACACTTAGTCATCCACCTGGGAGCACAGGCCCCATTACAATCTTCTGATTCTTCTACTGACCAAAGAAGGAGTGAATGGATGTGGGAGAAAACTAGCCATTTCTTAGGAAGAACCCTGAAGGCAAGTTTTATCTTTTTACCCCAAGTCATTCCATTCTGTTTTCCATTCCTTATCAAAGTGAGTTCTAGTTAACTTACTTATTTAATTTATTTATTATAAAGGAATGATCTTGAACTTGGAAATTAGGAAAACTCAAATTTGAATCCATGTTCTTCTCCTTAGTAGCTGTTTGCTTGGGGACCTCTCTGAGCCCAAGTTTCCTTATGTATACAACTGTGAAAATGGGTCAGCATGCAGGTTGGAAATAATGCATGTAAAGTTTAGGTGCTCCACAGTTGGTAATGATGGCTATTCTTTTATTTTCCTCATCAGAATAATCAATGAAAGTAATTAAAATGCTTTAGACAGCTTTCTGTCTTCTATAGATAGGCCATACATAAGACCACTTGGTTTTAAGTATGCAAATGTAAAGTGTCGCATTAAGCTTTGTATTTATTTATTTATAAGGGTGTCTCTCTACCTAGTTAAGTGGTTTTTTATGAAAAAGACCAAAAAAGACTCATCTCTCTGAGTGTGCCTGGGTATTCCCACTGTATTCATGGTTTAATAAAGAACAGAGGTAAGAGTTAAATGCTTGTTGAGAGGAGAGAGGCCTAGCCTTCACACAGTGGGCTCTTGGGTTCATCCTCCAGGTCTGTGGTGCTTGCACCTTCAATCCTTGTGCATGGCCCTCCAGGTCCCTGACTGAAACTCCAGCGGTCCAGGACTGGGTCTTCTTCCTCTGCAATTCCATAGCCTCTTGTCCAGACTGTGCTATGGAGAACCCTGGGGTACTTTGTGTGGTGTTGTGGCTGACTGGGTGTAGGAAGTGCCCCTATTGCCCTGTGGCCTTTGGAGAAAGCCTGACTCTTCTCTGTGTGACCCTATTGGTGCCTGGCAACTACTAAACAAATGAAGATTTCAGCAGAATTTACGTGCAGGGGCAATACCAGAAGCTTGTTAAGGCAACACGACAAAAGACGTTAAACATTGGTGACCAAGAAGCGTGTTCTTGTTAGTTTGGTTAAACTGTTATATTCCTACCTTATGTAATAGTTTCCAGTTCTTACTAAATGAGAATGCCTTCATGTATTGACTTCAACAAACATGTTTTTCTTCCTTAGTATTTTTTTAGTAGTCTTAGCACATAGATGGCTTTATGAAAAAAAAAATTGACACAATAAATTGGCATTGAAGTTTCTAAGTTCACAGAAAGGTTTTGCATGTGATTAGGCTCACTGATCAGGTTTATATACAAGTTAATATTATGCTGGAGATTAGGAATTAAGACATTTCTCAACTTGCCCTTTGGCTCTCATTTCTAACATCAGAGGAAAATGCTTGATCTTGCCCAGTAAAAGTGACTTCTCAGTGTCCTCCAGTCCTGTTTGGTAACCACTCTGTATCTTGGGATTCTCTCCAGGGCTTTCCCTACCCCTACCCCTTCTTTCCCACAATGGTGTCTGGTTACTGGGAGAAGCTCCTGGTGTCAAGGGCTCCCATTCAGGTGTCTCTCAGCCTATTTCCTGTCCTTACCATATCTTATTGATGTGGCTTGGACTCTTGGTCCCCAGGCTCCTGCTCAATCCCTGGGCCATCATGCTGGTTCCTTCTACTGAAGACTGGGATTGTTTTTATTGTTTCTGGTCACTGGGTCTTCTTTGCCCTGAATCCAGACTATATTGGGCTCATTGGTTTTCTCAGTTTTTCCATGTCCTCAAACCCCCTGGAGGGCCTGGGAGTGTATCCTGCTCTCTCCACATGGAACACAACTCTGCAGCCCTGTGAGGCCGCCTCAGCCACAGCGGCCTCTCTGCTCACACACCACATTGCAGACAGTGGAGAGGCTTATGGTCTTTCTAGACTGTGGCTTTCAAGTTTGTCCAATTTTTTTTTTTTTTTACCAGAACCTACATTAAGAAATATATTTCTTGTCTCCACACAGTGCACACTACACACATATGTATATAACAGAACAAAAATTTTCCAAAGTTTTATTTACCCTTACTGCTTGTCGATGCACCCTGGTATCTTCTACTCTAATCTGTCATTTTAAAACATGTTGGTTCATCTCACTAGACTGATTTCATCACGCATCTGGTTACTTTCTGCTATGAAGCCAGCGTTTGTGTCCCGCCCCATTCTTATCTTGAAGTACTACCCTCAATGTGATGTTATTTGGATGTGGGGCCTTTTGGAGAGGTGACCACAGATATTAACAGTCTCACAGTTTTTGTGGGTCAGGAATTTGGGAGCAGCTTAGCTGGGTGGTTCTGGCTCGGGGTTTCTTATGAGGTGGCAGACAAGACACCATCTGAGTTTGCTTGGGGCTGAAAGGTCTGCTTCCAAAGTTACCTACTCACCTGGTGATTAGCTGTAGACCTTGATTCCTTGAAAGTGGACCTTTCCACGGGCTTGGTTGTAACGCTCATGGTGAGACAACTGGCTTCCCCTGGGAGAATGACCCAAAAGCAAGCAAGGAACTGCTTGCCCTTTATGAGTGAGCTCAGCGGTTCCACATATCATCACTTTTGTCTTGTTCTATCCATTAGAAGCAAAAACAGAGTCCCACCAAAAGGGAAGGAGAGTTAGGCTTCACTTTTGGAAGGAAGTGCCAGGGGATTTGTAGACATATTTGAAACCTCCATAATAACTTGTGTATCTTTTTAGATGACAAATAACACAAGGCAGCATATGCTGTGTGCTGAATGGTATAAAGTTGGTGCTATCGGTGAACCTGTGATGGAATGTTTTATTGTGCCAACAGGGAAGGTCGTACAAAGATGTGTAAGCTGGGCTGGGGATATAGCTCAATGGGTAGAGTACCTGCCTCGCAAGCACAAGGCCCTGGGTTTAATCCCTAGCACCGCAAAAAAAAAAAAAAACAAACAAAAAAAAAAACAAAAAAGATGTGTAAGCTTTCTGTCACTATAATGAAATACCTGAGTACTTATGAAGAAGGCTACTTATGAAGAAGAGGTTTATTTGGTTCATACTTTGAGAGCTTCAAAGTCCACAGGGCATAGCCAGACTCTGGTGGGGCTGTCCCTTGGCCATCTCATGACACAAGTAGCAATAGTGGGAGCACATGGAAGCAAGCAAGCAATTCCAATTCCAATCAGGAACAGACTGGGGTCTCACAATCCCTTCTGAGAGCATGCTTCCAATGACCCAAGACTCTCTCATTAGACCTTGCATCTTAAAGGTTCCACTTCCTCACAATGGTGCCATGCAGGGGACCAAGCTTTTAACATGATCCTTGGTGGGGACACAATTGGACCATCTCCAAGTCATAGCCGATGAGTCTTGAATTGAGTGGTAAGGAATGGTAAATCTAGAAAACCGGAGAGAACCAGCAGTCACTTCAGTTGGTAAAAACAGTGTGGGCAGTTAGGGAGGCAATCTTTGAAATTTCCCCTTTGTGACACTTGATTGGATTGTGGACTACTCTTTTGTCCTGTTTTTCTGAAGTAGTTTTCATATTCCTACTTCATGATATATTAGGTGTATGGGGGAGGGCAAGAGGAATAGCTTAGCTTTTACTTAGAGGTCACTGGATTACAGTAGTTATATACAGACTTTTAAAGGACTGCACATTTTCGGATTATGGACACTGAACTGGACGTGAACTTCTTGGAAGTTTGTTTTTCTGCCTTGGAATAGGGCATTCTATGTTCTAAGAGTGCACAGAAATATTTAGGTAGCCAAAGGAGTGGTCTGTGACAGTTGTTCACTAAAGTATAATCTTCTTTATACTAAAACTGCTAAGTATTATGTGGATCCATGGTTGTTCAGCTAAAGAACTTCATTTTCCACCTTTGGTTATGTCTCCCATTAGGTCAAGGAACTGAGTGGAAATGATATGTGCCACTACAAACCAAGTCAAGAAATTGAGTAGAAATGACACCTAAAAGTACTGAGATGTGCACCTTTTTTTCTGCCTTCTTGTTTGACTAAGATCAGATGTGAGAGCAGATGCTGGAGTGACCCAGGGACCCAGGCACCCAGAGATGAGGGTGGCAGAGTTAACCTACTAGCCTTGGGCCACCTACAGGCCATTATATGAGAGAAAAAAGAATATAAAAGCAACAGACTATATCATTTCAGATATAATCTTTGGGTCTCAGTAAAAGCAAGCAAATCTGTACCCCATCTAGGATTAGAGCATTATCTCTGGCAGAGCCGTTCTTGAAGAAATGGAATGGATGGAATTGGAGAATATCATGCTAAGTGAAATAAGCCAATCCCAAAAAAACAAAGGCCAAATGTTTTCCCTGATAAGTGGATGATGATATGTAATGGGGGTGGGGGTGAGAGAAGAATGGACTTTAGATTATGTAGAGAGAAATGAGAGGAGGGAGGGGCAGGGGTAGGAAAGATGGTGGAATGAGACAGACATCATTACCCTATGTATGATTACAAGAATGGTGTGAATTTACATTGTGTATAACCATAAACGAAAAAAGTTGTACTCCATTTGTGTACAGTGCATCAAAATGCAGTCTGTTAAAAAAAAAAAAAAAAGGAAACTTTTGCTGACCTGTCAGGGCTACAAATAAACTCAATATATAATCACTGAATACTTCATGTGAGCCCATTACATGGTCCTGCTCAGTAGGGACCACCTTTGTCTAGATTATTACATCTAAGAGAAACTATTATTTTGTTTAAACTTCTGTATTTTGAATTGTCTTCTTATACCAAAGAGAATGCTTACACTGCATCCTAAAGGATATAAATTGTTAGACTATGTAGGAAAACCACAGCATAATTGAAAAAACAACAAATCAAAGCAGTGCCAGCTGGGGAAAAGGGTGGGGCAGAGTACCCCAGGTTGGAGAAGCTCAGGAGGAAGTAGCTGAAAAGTGAAAAGGGAGGCCTAGGAGTTGAAATGGCATCACAGAAAGCAGAGTACTTAATGCTCGCCTCAAAACAAAACAAACTCAACTGCTGTTAACTCTGGTAAAAAAAAAAAAAAAAAAAGAATCCCATTTTATGAAAAGAAGCTTTGGAATAAGGTATATTATTCTTTAAAAAATGTTTATTTTTATAATTATAAAGGTAACATAACCATTGGAACACTTGCGAATGTTTTAACAATGTACACAGAACATTTTCAAAAATTTAAGGAAAACTTTATAGTAGAATCCTACAACCATGAACCACAAACAGCAACGTTGCTTTTTTCTACAGTGGGGAATTGGGAATATACACATTTCTGTACATACTAAACACCAAATATACATATATTGTAGTTCCGTTGTGTTCCATCACTTAACAGTACAAAGTAAGTTGTTCCCCTTAACATTACAAATTCTTCAGTCCTTAGTTGCAGAGTATTTCTAGCAGGTTGAAATCAACCATGAAACAGAAAAATCAAACCAGCATGTATCAAAAGGCAGTAATTTAGAGCATTTCCTTTAACAAAACGAATTTTGTATTTTTCAAATGCTCAACAATGACCAGGACTTCACAAGCTTAGAAAGGACATCTTGGTGTTTCCAGGAAAGGACTCATAGAACCTGGTTGGTAAAATCTCAAAAAAAAAAAAAAAAAAAACCCTAAAAAAAAAAAAAAAAAATCAAAAGAACAGGCACTATTTGGCCCGCGTGTGTGTGGGGGAAATCTACATTACAAAATAAACGTTTTAATCTTGTCTAAGGCTATGTGTGGCAACATTCCGTAGATAGGCTAATCCCCCTGACCTCCTTATATTACAGCCTCCCATTAAAACAAAGCAGTAACCAAACACTGGGGGAGGCTGGGTCAAAGCTTCTCATTTCTGTGGGTGCCAATCTTGAGTTCCTTCCTTCATTAGACCATCCACCCACTTTGGCAGGGTATGTGTATAAAACCAGTACTTCACGTATGAACTCCACGTCATTCAGCCGGTTCCAGCCACTTCTCACATTTAGGTTGAAATTTTGTCACAGGAACAAATGTTATCTCCTGTGACTTGAGAAACAATTATGATCCAATGGCATCATTAAACTTCACCTAAACTTGTTAAGTGTGGTAGTTATGCCTCGTTTCTCTATTTAATGGCCTGCAAAATAGGCTTAATATTTATATATAAAGGTGTCACTATTTTGTTGCATACATCGTCCCTACACTGCACTTTTTGAGAACTGCTAAATTTTCTCTTTGGGGCAACAGAAATCTGATGACTTGTCTTTACCATGGCTCCAAAGGAAGGCTGTCCAGGAAGGCTGGGCCTCACATTTACTGGGCATGGTGAACAACTGCGGAAAGCCACTTGGAGACCCGGCCGGCCCACCAGGCCACACGACTACCTTTTGGCCCCTGCCGCTTCACGTACTTGTGCGGCAAGTGGGTCGCGCGTGGTCCGCCCGAGAACTTTGCCCCTGAGCGGAGAGCCGGCACTCGCGGACCGCGGCGCTGGGCCGGGCACCCCCGCGGGAAGAACACGCCCTCGCTGACGGCCGAGGGCCCGGCTTAGGCAACCTCGCCTCCGCCGCCCGCCGCCCCGCAGCAGCGCCCGCCCGCCCGCCGCGCGGCTTCCCGCTCGGACGCTCCTCGGCCGGCGCCCGCCCATGCTCCGGGCCACCACCAGGGCCCGCCAGCTCCTCCACAGCCTCCTTCCCGTCTCGCGAATGGGCGACTCCGCCTCGAAGCTCGTCGGCCCCCAGGAGGCCTTGCCGGGCCGCGGGGAGCCCATGCCGGTGGCAGGTAAGAACCGCGCGCCGAGGGCGCGGGCACGCCGCTGCGCATGCGCGGAATCGGCGCCTGCGTCCCAGCCGCCCGGAAGGAAGCCGCGGCCGGTCTCGGGTGGATGGGCGCCCGCGCCCGCACCCGGGGCGGATGGGGCCTGGGCTGCAGCCCGGGCTCCTCGGGTTGTTGGGCTTGCCGCGCGCTAGCGAGTCCAGAGCGACTGCTCGTGTGTTCCGGCCCTGGGCCGAAGGCGCGGCCCGCCCTCCCCGCCGCGCGTCCGCGCCGCGCGCTCTGCTTCCTCTCAGAGGGTCTTCGCTCCCCGCGCCCGCGGCTGCGGCCGTCCGCGGCCAGCATGCGGTGTGCGGTGTCCTGGGAGCGCAGGATCGAGACCTGGCGGTGCAGACTTGCGTTTTGAAAGTGAATCTGAGGCCGGTGTCCCGGCTGCAAGAACTGCCCCGGCCCGCGTCGTCCTCTGGGACCGCCGCTGCCCCCCGTGGTCAGTCGTGCGAAGACGTCATTTTAGAGCAGCGCTTCCCAAACTTTCCAAGCTTTCCAGTCGTTCTCGTACTGATACTTTTGGGAAATGCAGTAAGGAGGAAATACTAGAAAATGGTCACGTTTGTGTGCGCACTAACGTCAGCCTCTCGGAAAGCGTACCCTCGGCTTCCGTGTGGGACGCACGGTCCGGCCCGGCCGCCCTGGGGCGGTGCAGGTTGAGCTTCCCTGAGGGAGGTCAGCGCGACCCACAGGTGGAGAATTCCACGTCCCTCGTTGGGCATGGATCACCCCAGGGCTGTGCGTGCGGATGTGTGTATACATAGATGAATTTCGCTGTAGGCTTGCTTCAAGCGTCCGTAACACCTCTTGTGTATTTCAGTATTCCAAAATATGGAAGAAGCCGCAATCTGAAATACCTCTGGTCCCAAGCACTTCTGATGAGGGGTGTTCAACAGGGCTGGTGCAGGGCTTCCATTGCCAAGGGTTTGTCATGTCTTTAAATATTTGTTGTGAAATTAGCGAGATAGAGATTTTTGGGGCCTGAGGCAGTTTGGAAATGGTGTGACCTTTTTCTTATTCACCTAATTAGCAGTTTCTGTTTTCTGTACTCCATCTCCATCATTTTACTCAATTATGATTAGCCTTAGAAGTTTATTTTTAACTTAAATCCAGAGATTAAGTTGAAAAAAATTCCAGATTTTTAAAAAATATGGACTTTATAGCCAGCTTATCTAAACTTTATACTTTTGTTTTTAGAACTCTGTTTTACAAGCCTGTATTTGTAAGTGGACATTTAAAGACAATGCTTCAAAAAAAAAAAAAAAGGAACTTTGTAGTTATGCGTGGTTTATTTTGACAAAATCATACCTGCATCAAATTTAATTTACTCCTTTTCAGTCCCTGGTGCCCCCTCACCCCCCCTTTCTCCTCCTGCCTTTCCCTATTTTCCTTCCTCTAGTCTACTGATGTTCCTTTCACTGGTTTATTTATATATTTTTGACTGGTGCTTTATACATAAAGGTGAAATTCACTGTGGTATATTTATTCATGCCTGTAGTGGATTTTGTTAAATGAATTCCACATTTCTTCCCCTTTTCAGTCCTTCCTCCCTCCTTCTCTTTCTTCTACTCCACCGATCTTCCATATATATTTATGGTATCTGATTTCCCTGCCTCCCTTACTCCTCTTATTCTCTTGTGAGCTTTCTCACAAGAGAAAACATTTGACCTTTGATTTTTGAGTTTGGCTTGTTTCACATAGCATGATGTTCTCCAGTTCCATCCATTTACCAGCAAATGCCAGAATTTCATTCTTTTTTATGACTGAGTAGAACTCCTTGTGTATATATACTGCATTTTCTTTATGAATTCATCTGTTGATGGGTACCCGGGGCTGGTTCCTTAACGTGGCTATTGTGAATTCTGCTTCTATAAACATTGATATGGCTGTATCACTGTAGTACACTGATTTTAGTTCTTTTGGATATATACCAAGGAGAGGCACTACTGGGTCATATGGTGGTTCCACTCCTAGCTTTTTGAGGAATCTCCATACAGAGTGGTTGAGTGCATCTTTCCCCCCACACCTCACCAACATTTATTATTATTTTTATTCATCATAATAAGGCAATGTTGAATGCTGAACTTCCTCAACTTGTTGTTATCTTCCTTTTTATATACTACAGCATTTCGCTATGCCCTCCAGATACCACAGAAACAATCCCAAAAAATCTTAGATTTTTGGATAATACCTGTGAACTAGTTCGAGATCAAGGATTGTGTTTTCTCTTGTATATAGAAGCTTGGGAGAAAAAAGGAAAAGATAGGGCAAAGAGAGCTCATAAAAATTGAAGGGGAGATCATTAGAGGAAAGAAAAGGGACCAGGGGGAGGGAAGTGATGGGAAAGAGGAAAGAAATACTGGGGAATGATAGTGTCCAAATTATATTAAATTCAGTTTAGCTTTATCTTTTTTATTACTGTTTTATTTAAATTTTTATTTTTATTTTTTTTAATTTTCAGTTTAGCTCTATCTTAATCAGTCCTTATGTTCCTCAGTAGGGTTTATTGTTTTTGTTGTGGTGCTTTTTTGGAGTGGGGAGGGAAGAGATGCAGAATGCCTGCTGAAGATTTCTTCTTCTAGGAACTTTAGGGTAAACAGAAAAAGAAGAAGATAAAAGACCAGACATAGGACCCAGCTCTACCACTCCTTGGTATTTATCCTAAATTTAGAATTAAAGTCAGCATACTGTAGTGATGTATGCTTGCCCATGTTTATAGCACCCAGTTCAAAATAGCACAACTATAGAACTAGCGTAAGTGTCCCTCAGTGGATAAATGGATAAAAAAAGTAGTATATATACACAGTAGAGTTTTGTTCAGCCATAAAAAAATGAAATTACTTTATTTGCAGGAAAATGGAATGGAACTTTATATTAATTGAAGTAAGCCAAGCTCAAAGTCAGGGGTTGTGTTTTCTCTCATATGTGGAAGATAGACAGGAACTAGGAAAAGAAAAGGGCAGGGGTGCTCATAAAAATCAAAGGGAGATCATTTGAGTAGAAGAAAGAGACCAGGGGAAGTGGGAAAGGGGAAATACTGGGGAATGATAGTTGGCCAAATTATATTATTATTTTGTGTGCATGAACAAATACATAATAATCCCACCATCATGAATAATTATAATGCACTAAGAAAAAATATGGGGGAAAAAAGAAAAATAGAATAGTGTTAGTTCTAAAGGTAGCTCTTTTTTTTTTTCTTTTTTTTTTTTTTTTGCGGTGCCAGGGATTGAACCCAGGTCCTTGCAGGTACTCTACCAACTGAACCATATCCCCAGCTCCCAAAGGTAGCTCTTTGGAAACTAAACTGCAGCAGTAAAAAGTATAAACGACTAACTGGTTTAATAAAGAAAAAAAAGGAAGAAGTTGCAAATACACAAAGGGAGGATGCAGAAACAAAATTGAAAGAATCATAGGAGGACTGTATAGTCAAGCGTTTGAAAATAAATTTGAAAACTTGGATGGAATTTTTTCTTTTACCTTGGATCAAATCCAGGGCCGCACATATGCCAGGCATGCACACTACTGCTGAGCTACAGCCCAGCCCTGAATTGATACAATTGATAAGTGACCAAAACTGACCCCAGAAGAGAGAACATCTAATCTGTTCAGTTTTCACAGAAGAAATAATATTGTCAAAGAGTTACCTCTTCCCAAAGCATGATGTCCAGAGTTTCTCAGAGAATGTCTACCAAATATTTGAAGATCAAATAACACCAGTATTATTTAAAATGAAAGAAACATCCAGATTCTTTTCAAGAAGCAGGTCTAACATTGAGACCAAACCTGAGAACACACAAAAATGGAAACTACAGACTGGTTTCATGTATGAGGATTGACACAAAATGCTAAATAAATGTGAGTAAGCAGAACCCAGCCATGGAGGTTAGCCACAGAATGCAAGGATCACTTGTTAATAGTAGAGAACCTGTTACTCATTGTTTAAAGAAAATAATGGCATAGCTCTCTCTCCAAATGCTGAGAAGTTATTTGACCAAATTTAGCAACTGTTCCTGATAGTAACATTCAGGAGGATGGGAGTAGATGGCTACTTCCTTAATGTGATAAAATTATATCTATGTTAGCCCAAAGACCAACTTTAGGCTTAATTATGAGAGTCTTGCTAAAATTGAAGCAAGACAAGGATGTGGACTTAGCCTGGTACCAGTTGTGCACTGTTACCAAACACATTTGGTCGACCATCTTAGTTTTAATCCTGCCTTTTTGAAAAGAAGTCCTCCTTTGTTAGTGTTTAAGGAAACTACTACCTTTTGATCAGTGTAATGTAGTAATATATTTATACTTTGCAAGAGCGTAAGATTCAAACCTTTAACATTTTTAATGTTTAATTTCCCAGGCTAGTTAAATTGGATTGTATCAGAAACAGGCCTACACTGAGTGGTTATTATTTTATGACCCTGGGTCACTGTTGTGTTCTAGCTTCTTTTGTTCTTGCAAGAGAATATTTTAAGGAAGACATGCGTTAGAGCAGGGAAAGAAGTGAGATAGTGGGTGGTCTCAGAGAGCAGATGGAGAACTCCCTTCTTTGTGTCCCAGCTTTTATTGAGGTTAAGGGGCAATTTTGGAGAACCCTACCCAAGCACCCTCCCTGGCTCTTGATCGACAGTTGGATTGTTTCAGATTCCTACATACTGGGCATGTTTATACCCATAAGTACCTAAGTGAAACCCATAGGGGGGTATAAGATTTATAGTTACAATAAGATTAAAATGACATGTTGAGGACCTGAAGGTGACTTTTGTTCATCTTGGCCTGAGCTGGCTGATTTTGTTAGGAACTTGTTTTCCTAGACCTTGAGGCTGTTAAACTCTCAAGCCTCTGGTCAGGGTAATCTTTCTTTTGTTTGAAGAGGAACATTGGGCAAACACTCCTCAGCCATATGAACAATATGCTCCTTGTTAGGGGCTATTATCTTTAAAACTTTTTAAAAAATTGGTTCTAATTACTTATACATGACAGAAGAATGCCTTTATGCACTTTGATATATCATACATAAATGGTGTATAATTTCTCATTTTTCTGATTGTACATGTAGAATCACATCTGTCATGCAGTCATATATGTACATAAGGTAATAATGTCTGTTTCATCCTACTATCCTTCCTATCCCCGTATCCACTCCCCTCCCTTCATTCCCCTCTACCTAATCTAAAGTAACTCTATTGTTCTCTACCACCCCACCCCCCTTATCGTGAATTAGCATCCACATATCAGAGAACTCTCGACCTTTGTTTTTTTGGGATTGGTTTATTTCGCTTATCATGATATTCTCCACCTCCATCCATTTACTGGCAAATGCCATAATTTCATTCTTCTTTAAAGCTTAGTAATATTCCGTTGAATATATATACACCACATTTTCTTTATCCATTTATCTATTGAAGGGTACCTAGGTTGATTCCATAGTGTAGCTATTTGAACTGAGTTGCTATAAACATTGACATGTCTGAGTTACTGTAGTGTATTGATTTTAAATCCTTTGGGTATGAACCTTGGAGTGGGATAGCTAGGTCAAATGGTAGTTCCATTCCAAGTTTCCTGAGGAATCTCCATACTGCTTTCTATAGTGGTTACACCAATCTGCAGTCCCACCAACCATGTGTGAGTGTACCCTTTCCCCCACATCCTTGCCAAATTTTATTGTTGCCTGTATTCTTGATGATTGCCATTCTGACTGGAGTGAGATGAAGTCTTAGAGTAGTTTTATTTTATTTTTAATTTTTTTATTTTTACAGACTTCATTTTGATTCATTGTACACATATGGGGTACAAATTTTCATTTCTATGGTTGTGTCTGATGTACATTGATTTCATTCTTGTTAATCATACAGGTATACAGGGTAATGATGTCTGTCACATTCCACCATTTTTCATATCCCTGCCCCCTCCCCCTCTCATTTCCCTCTACATAATCTAAAGTTCCTCCATTCTTCTCTCACTCCCCACCCCCCCAATCAGATTCTATATCATCATCCACTTATCAGGGAAAACATTTGGCCTTTGGTTTTTTGGGATTGGCTTATTTCACTTAGCATGATAATCTCCAATTCCATCCATT
Source organism: Glaucomys volans (assembly GCA_020662805.1). Lineage (NCBI taxonomy): Eukaryota > Metazoa > Chordata > Mammalia > Rodentia > Sciuridae > Glaucomys > Glaucomys volans. The sequence continues at coordinate 670,604 of JAJEJO010000590.1, read as the reverse complement.
TATCTGCAAATGCCATAATATTATTCTTCTTTATGGTTGAGTAGTAGTCCATTTTATACACACACACACACACACACACACATACCACAGCTTCTTTATCCATTCATATGTTGAAGGGCATTTAGGTTGGTTCCACAGTCTAGCTATTGTGAGTCTTAGAGTAGTTTTGATTTCTGTTTTTCTAATTACTGGACATATTGATCATTTTTTCAAATATTTGTTGATCGATTGTATTTCTTCTTCTGTGAAGTGTCTGTTCAGTTCCTTAGCCCATTTATCGATTGGGTTATTTGTATTTTGGGTGTTCAGTTTTTTGAGTTCTTTATATATCCTAGAGATTAATACTTTATCTGAGGTGAATGTAGTAAGATTTTCTCCCAATCTGTAGGCTCTCTCTTCACATTCTTGATTGTTTGTTTTGCTGAGAAGAAGCTTATTAGTTTGAATCCATCCCATTTATTGATTCTTGATTTTATTTCTTGTCCTTTACGTATCTTTTTAAGGAAGTCAGATCCTAGGCCGACATGGGGAAGATTTGGGCATAAGGTGCAGGATCTCTGTTCTGGTGCCTGAGTCTTTGATCCATGTTGAGTTGAGTTTTATGCAGAATAAGAGATAAATGTTTAATTTCATTTTGTTACATGTGGCTTTCCATTTTTCCTAGCATCATTTGTTAACTAGGCTCTTTTTTTCTCCAGTGAATGTTTTTGGCACCTTTGTTTAGTATGAAATAACTGTAGTTATGTGGGTTTGCTCTGTGTCTTCTATTCTGTACCATTAGAGTATGTGTCTGTTTTGGTGACACTACCATGCTGTTTTTGTTACTAGGGCTCTGTAGTATAATTTAAGGTCTGGTAGTGTGATGCCTCCTTCTTCACTTTTCTTACAAAGGATTGTTTTGGCTATTCTGGGTCTCTTATTTGGAAAAATGAATTTCATGATTGCTTTTTCTAATTCTATAAAGAATGTTGTTGGTATTTTAATGGGATTGCATTAAATCTATATAATGCTTTCGGTAGTATGGCCATTTTGACAATATTTCTGCCTATCCATGAGCATGGGAGGTCTTTCTGTCTTCTAAGGTCCTTTTCAATTTCTTTCTTTAGTGTTCTGTATTTTTTATTGTAGAGGTCTTTCACCTCTTTTGTTAGGTTGATTTGCAAGTATTTCATTTTTTTGAAGCTATTGTGAATGGGATAGTTTTCCTAATATCTCTTTCAGTGGATTCATTGCTGATGTATAGGAACATGTTTGATTTATGGTTATTGATTTTATATTCTGCTACTTTGCTGAATTTATTTATTAGTTCTAGAAGTTTTCTGGTGGAATATTTTGGATCTTCTAAATATAGAATCATGACATTGGCAAATAGTGATGGTTTGAGTTCTTCTTTACTTATTTGTAGCCCTTTAATTTCTTTCTTTCTAGTTGGCTCTGGTTAGAGTTTCAAGGACAATATTGACTAAAAGTGAAAGAGGGCATCCCAGTCTTGTTCCCGTTTTTAGAGGGAATGGTCTCAGTTTTTCTCCGTTAGAATTATGTTGACCTTGGTTTAGCATATATAGCTTTAATGATGTTGACGTATGTTCCTACTATCCCTAGTTTTTCTAGTGTTTTGAACATTAAAGGGTGTTCAAATCTATTTAACAAAATAGATTTTGTTAAATGCTTTTTCTGCATCTTTTGAGATGATCATATGGTTCTTGCTGGGGGGTATTATCTTAAGTCAGAGCAGGGCCAGGATGACCCTGTGTAAAGTGTTTCTATAAAAACGTGTTGATCTGGGTGGGGTGGCAAACACCCGTAATCCCAGAGGCTCAGGAGGCTGAGGCATGGGGATGGCGAGTTCAAAGCCAGCCTTACCAAAAGCAAGGTGCTAGCAACTCAGTGAGACCCTATCTCTAAATAAAATACAAAATGGGGCTGGGGGTGTGGCTCAGTGCTCAGGTGCCCCTGAGTTCAATCCCTGGTACCCGCCCTTCCAAAAAAACAAAAAACAAAAAACAAAAAACAAAAAAACATCTGTTGAGAGTTAACATGTAGGTTTGGCCTATAGATTTAACTCCTCAATCTCCATGTTCCCGCTGCTCATGTCTACCTGTTTCGTATCGATTTAATATTGTATTGTAGGTCCTAGCCTGTGTGTCAGACAAGATAAGAGAATTAGAGGTGTACAAAAGAGAGAGGGAAAAAAAGATTAGAAGTTCTTAAATACATATGAGATTATAGCATATGATAAAAGTGATAACTCAGTGGGGAAAAAGATGGGCTATTTACTAAGTGGTGTTGGGGAAAATGGGTAGCAATGTGGGGAAAAAATGTTGGCTCTGTAGTTCACAGCTGAAACCAAGTTAAATTCCAAACAGATACATGATTATAATAGCTCACACTTACGGCATGTGCTATATGTCAGGCAGTGCAGTATTACATTTACTAACACATTTATGCTTCTCAATAACCAGATGAAATCGTAACTATTATTATCTCCATTTATGGATGCAGAAATTGAGGCCCAGAGAGGCTAAGTATCTTATCTAAGATCACATAGCTAATAAGTAGTGGGGCTGGAATATGTACTTAGGCAGCTTGGCTGTAGAGTGTCTGGATGTTAACTACTCTTTTACAGTTAGTTTAATGTAAATTTAAGTATGAGAGAAGGAAAATTCCTTTAAAATCTTGGTGTGAGGAAAGCTGTTGTTACTATGACTTTAAAATAAAAAGATGTAAAAGTCTGATAAACTAGATCATTTCAACCCAAGAGTCTTCTGTGTGACAAAAATCACCTTACACCAAGCAGAAGACAGCCTGGGATGCATATGTGCAACACATGGTCACAGGCGGCGGACCATCTCCCTAGTATGCACGAAGCTTCTAGAGTAAGAAAACACCAACATCCATTAGAAAACAGGCAAAGGTTTTAAGCAGATAGTTTCCAGAAAAGGAAGCACAATTGGCTCTTAGACATAAAAAGATGCTCAACGGCACTCACAATGCTAATACCACTTTCAGATTGGCAAACCCCCAGCGCTTTGAAGATACACTCCGTTGGTAGATTCTTGACGAAATGTGTGGTGCTGGCGAGAGCGCGGGTCGGCTCCACTCTCATGGAAAGCAGTTTGGCAGTATCTATCAAAAATTTAAATGCGTCTACCTTTTGACTCAGGAATTCAATTTCTGGGAATTGCCCTATAGATCTACTTGCGACGCATGCCAAGTGACGACTGTACCAGGTTATTCACTGCAGCTTTGTTTGCAATAGCTGAAGATTGGAAACAACCCAAGTGCCCATCAATAGGGCTAGTTAAATAAATGATGGTTCATCCTCACAATGAAATATGCAGCTGTAAAAAGAATGTGGGACGTCTATATGAATGGCGTGGAGAGATTGCCAAGATACAGTGAAGCGAGAAAGCAAGGTCCGAACAGTATGGGTAGGATGCTAACTTCTGTGTGAACAGGAGGAAAATAATAACATGCATGTATGTATAAAGAAACTTTGAAAGGAGAGCTGAGGACTAATAGCTGGGGGAGGGCTGTGCGATGAGCTGCGATGGATGGGATACACAGACTTTTTACTTCATGCTTCTTTATAACTTGTGATTCTCCTAATGTGACTGCATTATTGAATTAAATGTCTCCACGGTGAGGATGATCTTTCTGCTGTTGTAGTTTAATTGACCACCTTTCTATCATCTTTTGTCATACTCATTTCAATTTTTTAAAAAAAATTTTTTTCTCCTTTCCTTGTCAAGTACATCTTTTTCCCCCCAGTGTGCTTTTGTAATCAAAATCTACATTTTGGCATGATTTAAAAATCTAAATTTAGAGGGTGAAATTGGAATAAGTTAATCCAAGCCATTTTACATTTCATAAATATTCATTTTTATTGAAGCGTCAATTGTGGTGGCATCATTTATACAAAGAAAAGATCTTTAGGGACAAATTCCTTCCACTATTATGTGTCAGGCATTATGTGTATTTCTTTTATGGTGAGTGATGTACACAGATTTTTAGAAGAAAATGATAGGAAACAGTTTTTCTTTTAGAAACATTTTCCCCAATGTGTGATTAATTTCTAAATTGTAGGACCCAGAACTGTTTCTCCTCTTTGCTTCCTGTGCAAAGCCCTTAGATTGTTTTACTCTCTGGTGCAGAACTTTCTGTTTCCCTGATGTCCCTGGGAGGTATTCCATACCCGCATTGTCTGCTTCCTCCCTCCCTTCCGTGCCCCTGTGGAGCCCACCTTCTTCCTGACACTACTCAGTGTGCCACCTCTGCAGTTGCTCATGTGACTTTACCCATGAAAATTGCATGCTCTGATCTTTTTTTTAATTCTTTCATTAAATGTCTATTAAATGCCTGCTTGGGCAAAGCATATATGTTTCTATATATCCTTATCTTACTCCTTCAAAATTGGCCTGGCTTAATTCCCTTTCTATAAACCTAGCCTTTTTCTTTCAAGCCTCAGCAATCTCTCTCTTCTTCACTGGACAGACATTTACGTGTGACTTAGGACTCCTTTTATCAGCACTTGCATTGCTGCTATAGTTGCTTTGCTGCCAAGTTATCAAGTCTATGTCTTGTTTCCTATATGACAGTGGCTTCTAGGGGGAGAAGCCACATTTTGTCCTTGAGGGAGCCCTGTGTTTGCTACTTGTTTCATTCTCTGGTCATTCTCTGGCGCTCCATAAAGGACGCTGCCCACACCAGGTACCTAGTAGTGGTCTATGGGTATTGTGAAAAGTATGGTTAATACCTGAAAACAAAGACTGAGCAGGTGGTCTTTCTGTGGTCTGTCACCACTCTGACACAGAGAAGCCAACCTAGCTGACATGGGCATTTACTCTAAGTTTTTCCAGTAGTGGTGATGGATTTGTGCCGATTTCTTCAGTCTATTCTTTCTGTTCCTCTTGTGACCAGGGGTAAACTTGGTTTCTGGCCAGGATGAAGGGATTGAATTCCTGAGCAGAGACTTGCTAGGCATCTGCAGCAGGGGTGGGGAAAGGGCACGGAGTTCGGCACCATTCAGGTGGGGTCTTGGCCTGCCACCTCAGGTTTGGGAGTCCCTGTGAGCCTCTGCCTGGGTGGGGAGGGAATGTGGGCAGGAGGGAGGAAAGCCAGTGGCTGGGAAGCAAGGGAGGCTGGCTGGGTGAGGAGACAACAGCTGAGCCCTGGACTTTCGAGAGCAGAAGGGCTGTCAGGCTCTGGAAGGACAGGGTGATGCCTCTTTGCTGAGCTTGGTCTGGCCCCTTGACACATAGCAGCCCTTGACTGGTCCAGCTGTCCTGAGCCTACCAAAGCCCTTGAACCTCTGGTGATGTCTGATGCTCCAAATTCCTCCAGAGATAGTTTCTGGATGTCAATGAGAGATGAATGAGAGTTGTGGATCTTCATGCTACCTGCTCATCTTTCTCCTACCATGAATTCCCAGTTTGTCTGAGAGAGTCACAGTACCCACCGTTTAGTGAGTAGTGGTGCTAGGCATAGGCTATTCAAGGGCAGGAATTGTCCACAGGCAGACATCAAGTACTTGCTGAACGACAGCAGCACAGCGCCTGAGAGGCAGGGCCCTTCTGAGTGGTACTTTACTTAATAGACATGCCATGTGAGATACGATGGCACATGACAGTCAAGAAATGCTGGGGACGGGCAGAACAATGTGTTGAACGACGTTGGGATTGGGAGCTTGGGCTTGTTATTGTCTGCTGGTTGCCGCGTTGTTGGTTTTTCCTATCACATTCAGGAAACATTTATCAGTTAGGTAGAATTTATGTAGCCAAGTACAAATGTACATGAAAAGGAGTGCCTGTGTGACAGAGTGACGGTCCATTTACCTGCCACTTTCCTCTCCTCACTGTAGCTCAGAGAGCCAGTCCAGGATGGGCAGCACAGGACTGAACTTTGCCATGTGCCCAGAGCTTTAGCCGTGTCAGATTTCCAGTGAGCTCAGGGTAAGCTTCTTATAGCAATCCAGGCGTTCCAGCTCCTGTCCATCTGCTTTCACATTTTGAGTTGCAAGATGGCAGGAAGTTGAAAGCATGTGACCTGGGCCTTACCTTTGGCATCTGCTCACACTGCCCCTTCCCCCTTCCCTCCACTGGCTGTCTTCTTGCCTGGTTCTAGCCCCTCTCTTCTGCACCTGGCTTCTGAAATCTATACCTCATCTTGCGAAAGTTCCACTTTTCTGTTTCTAAATTCTAACAGGATGTGTATGTCCTCTGTAACCCTAAACCCAAAAGCTATCGTGTCATTTCCCCGGAAACCACTGGCTTTGTGGTGCTGGGAATTGAACCCATGGCCTTGTGCTTGCAAGGCAAGCACTCTACCAATTAAGCTATATCCCCAGCCCCTGGCTACCTGTTATAACTTCCACATTTCTGTCAGTGGCACTACTTCTCTTTAGGGAGAAGAGGTAGATTTTCTTTCCTATATTTGGGGCTGAATGATAGCTATTCCCCCCCTCGGGTTTCCTGAGCTCCTGGCCTGGTTACAGTATCCTGCTGGCTCTTGGATTCCAATGGCTAATTCCCTCTTGATATCCTGTCCAAAAGCTCTTCTCCTTTGGTGAGATGTTTTACTGTCAACTCATGACCTTGAGTATTTGATTTTCTTTGACCAGAGACCTCTGTGTTGTCAGGGTCCTTTTTTGTATAATGGGCCTGTTACAAAAGTTGAGATAGGTTATTGTCCAACATGAGAAAGACATGCTTCTTATATTCCAGTAGGACTTCTGTGTCATTTCGTGTGAGTGTATCTGTGGTGTTTCTCAGCAGAGTATATTTTGGATCCACTACCTTGTTGAATAAGTTTATTAAATTTACATCATAATAGAGCAAAGACTGTAATAGCAAAACTGGAGGAAATGCAGAGTGACAATACGTTCAATGAATATATTACCATTACATTTAAATCAAGAAGAAAAAAATTTAAGAACATTGAATGTCTTCCCAGAGCATATACATAAAATGAATTCTTTTGGAAAATGTTACCATGGTAAAGTAATAATATTAGTGTTGAATTTCCTTTATAAATTTTTCATGTTTTACCTTCCATTTAAAAAAATATTTGTAGTGTACTGTTAGGTAACTTACAGTTTGCTTAGGTCAAATACAATGTGAAAAGTTAAAAGGCTTTGATCAGATGAGGCACAAACTCTTCTTTGACTTGCTGAAAAAAATTGGTATTTTGACAGATTGTACCCCAAAGGGAAGAGTCATGAAAATAAAAAACTTTGAGGGAATTCATAGCTTTCCACTGGAGAAAACATCTTGCAAGTACGGCAGTTAGCAGATGAAAATAAAATTGCCTTTGAGTTGCAGAACCAGTAGAGCTGTCAGATGGGACCCCCCAGAAAACCCTGCCTTCTGGAAGCCTGCTGTGCCTTTTCTCTTCCCAAGAACCTGTTCACCAGGAGCCACTCACCTCACAGCAGCCTCTGCAGGAATCTCTGTCCGTCTTGGAGTCTCCTGCTCACCACCAAGAGGTGTGCTGTGGCTCCAAGCAGCACTGCCCAAGCCCCTGGCCCACTGTGATGCGGTGTGCAGGCCCATGCCACCCTGTCCTGGGCAGGTGCCTGGGAACCATGGACTCCAGGGGCAAACACCTGACTGTCAGGGGTGAATGCAAGAGGTCACCAGACCCGCTGCAGATAACTTAAAAAATTAAGTTGTGACATAAAGATTTTTCTTCTTCTTCAGGATTATGTTTTGACTAGGAAGCTATGTGGATTTGCTTCACAGAGAATAATTATTTTCTGGTGAGGTTTAGGATTTGGAAAAAATTTCCGTGTCATTTGTGTATCCTCTTTGGTGAAGAGTCTTTGGTAAAATGTTAGACATTCCTACCTGGATTATTACTGTTTTACTGTTAGGCTGAGTTGTCTGTATATACCGCTCTTTGTCAGATGTGGACTGGCATGCATTTTCTACTAGGCTGTAACTTGTCTTTATCTTTGTAATTAGGCGTTTTGCAGAGAAAAAGTTTTCATCTTTGGTGAGTTCCATTTTACCACCCTTTCTATGGGTCATGCTTTTTTGTGTCAGGTTTTAGAACTCTGCCTCACTGTGATCCTGAAGATCTTCTCCAGAGCATTTTTCCCCCTTAAAGTTTTCTAGTTTTAATTTTGCAGTTAAGGCCCTGACCTGTTCTACATTCATTTTTGTGTCAGGTTGAGGCTGAGGTTGAGGCTGACTTTGAGGCTTATTTTGTCAACTGCACACTAGTTGTCAGTTTCAGGGGACACAGGCATGCTTATTTGCTTTTGTAGTATAAAATAGAATTGAGTTGTGATTGAGACAGTATGACCCTCAAAGCCCAAGGTACTTTTATCTAGACTTTTGCAGAAGAGGTTTTCTGATCCCACTGTAGCTTCACGAACTCTTTCTTTTGGTTTGCCTTTTTTTTCCCCCCGTCAAATTCCTCCTGTATCCTAGTGTCCAGTTCATTCCATACATGCATTTTCTTTTCTTTTTTAAAAATATTTTTGTTGTTGTAGATGGACAGCATGCCTTTATTTTATGTTTATTTTTACGTGGTGCTAAGGATCAAGCCCAGAGCCTCACACATGCTAGGCAAGCGCTCTGCCACTGAGCTACAGCCCCAGTCCCCCTCAACTGTCTGAGATTTAGTGTTTGCATCATTGGCTAGTGCTAGCCTCAAAAGAAAGCAGGAAGGATGAGGGTATGGAGATCTAGCTGCCTTCCACAGGCCTTCCTGCTCTAATGTGTCTGTGTTCTCAGCATCGGTAGTATTACAGGTAGTTCTGACATGATAAACGGAAAACTGCCATTAACTCAAGTGTTGCCCTAAACACGTCACCTGCATTGCACTGGCTTCATGCCTGACCTCCCCGCCCTGCTCTGATTCTCACTGTAGTCTGCACTGTGTTGTGTTTCAGAATGTTTACTTGATAAAAAGATACAGGACTCTGGTGAATTCCACAGGATCTGGTAAGCTATTGCATTTTTGTATGCACTGATTTTTTGTATTGTAGTTAGTATTTACTGTGTACTCTCTCCCCACAAGGGAATTTTAGGCAATTTAGCTTTGATAAATTTCTTGCTTTGCATGAAAACTAGGAGCTTGATAAACTTATGACCTGAGCCCTTAAGTTAGGAAATGAACAGAAGGTAAGCCATTGCGATTTTGTGCTTACTGATTATGAATTGGTGGAGATGTTATGTCCTGCGTCTCTGCATATACATTTTATTCCATCTTGCTTGATCTGTTCTTTCCATACGTGGCTTTTTTGACAATACACTTTTTTTCATCTCTTTGCCATGCTTCCTTTGCCCCTCACTGCTACCTCCTGTGGTGATGCCTTTTCTTACTCTTCAGCATGCTTGACCCTCCCTCTCTTTGGAACCCCTTGAACTTTTTTTTCTTTACTACTCATTTGGCAAGCAATCAGATTGCTTGAAGATATCTTATTTTGTTGTCTTATTGTTTAACTTCATGCTAGTGATTTAACCTCAATGTACACACATGTTTTGTCTTTAATAGCACTGTAAGTTTGGTGAGGGCTTACTTATTTATGTGGATATATATTTATATCTATGTATTTGCCTAATGTTTATGCTGCACAATAGCTATTAGTTAAATGAAGGAAGGAATGGTTGAGCTTATGCTCTGTGTAACATTATGTTCGGAAGTTGTCTGCTCAATAAAATCCTTTCAGTATGGTGCAGTCAATAGATATTAATATTAATGGAACCAAAGTTTCTCCGCTTCTACTGGTGGGTGTGGTCAGTGTAAGCTGCAGGCCTCTGCAGCGGAGAAAGCTGTCGTAGCATTAGCAGCTAACAGAGGCAGAGGATGCCTGCCAGTCAGCTCTAAGGAGCACAGCTGGCAAAGCCCACTTCTTCTCCACTACCACTTAGTGTGTGTTGCAGCTCCTAATGGCCTCCGGCTATGCCCTTCAGTGTTGCAGCCGACCCCAGAAGCTCACCACCAATTTCTTCTTTCTGGGATCTTGTCTCCTGAATTGGAGGATTGAAATTCACATATGACGAAGAGTGAGTGCAAAAGAGTAGGATATATTACTGTATGAAGAAAACAGCAGAGCTCTTGCAGGATGAGAGGGGACCCGATAGGGGCTGCCACTTGAGTTTTCTAGTCTAGGGGTTTCTATTGTACTTGGGTCAATGCTGTTGGTCTAAATTTATGCTAATCAGGGTTAGAAAAAGTAGTAAGCTATTAACTAAAATTTATGCTGCTTAGATTTTGGAAAAGTACCAATGCTATTGGTTAGTGCTTCAACTCCATTCAAGTCTGCCCTACTTCCCACTCATGGGGAAGTTGGAGGTTGAGGTGGATCATGGATGCTTAGGAGGAGGGGTTCAGGGCTGTAGCACTGGACAGAGGAAGTGTGTGCACTGGCCCAGGCTGGAATGCTATGGGGGAACAAGTTGGTGTGCTTTGAATGCCTTGGCCCTGGCTCCCTGCGTCTCAGGCCCACACTGGCATGGTGGGCTCCATGCAGCTGCAGGCAGGTGCTCACCGCCTGCACTCCAGCCCACTGGGTCTGCAGTTCCTGCAGAAGGGCCTGAATTCATTAATGCATCTCAATAAATGGATGCAGTGTTTTTAACTTAGATTCCAGTACAAACTATCCATCTTTAGGAATTTGATTATGACTGCTGCGTGTGCCCGATGGCTGACTTTCCAAACAGTAGTAGAGGAGATCTGAGCTTTACCCTCCCCATTATGGTTTGTGTTTAATATTTATGGAAGTGACATCTTTGTACAACTCTGTAAAAATACTGGTGCATGAAAGAAATGGCTCTCAGTGTGACAGAAGAAAGTATCTTAAAGAGATCTGCAGTTTCCCCAAGGTTGTGTTAACATAAAAAAAGACATTGTTTTATGTTCTCAAATCAAGAGATGATTTTATGATTTAACAGGTTCCACGCAGAACTTTTGTAAGGTTATCAGCACAGCATAACTGCTGCAGAGACCACATAGCAATATCAGTCTCTGGATTTATTGAGTCGCTGTGTTCCTTCAGTCTCATTCATATTCTTTCTCCCAGGAGTACCACTTTCCTCTCTTGACTTAATGCCAAGATGTAGAACTCATTTGTGCTGCAGGCGTGTGATGCTGGTGAGTGAGTGCCTGTTTATCACCTCTCTACAGGACCTTTCATGATCACAGGTTGATGTTTGTCACCACTGTATAAATAGGTGCATTCAGAAGTGTGGAACCATTTGGTTTGGTGGACATTCATGTACTTCATGTTTGGACGGTGTTTAGTTAGCTTTTTCACTGCTGTGACCAAGAGATTTGATGAGAACAGTTAGAGGAGGAAAAGTTTATTTGGGGCTCATGGTTTCAGAGATCTTAGTCCATAGATCATCAGCACCATTCCTCAGGACTTGAGGTGAGGCAGATCATCTTGGAGGAAGGGTGTGGTGAAGGAAAGCGGCTCAGGACATCACACCAGGAAGGCAGGGGGAGAAAGTGCCCCACTCAATAAGGAGAAAACCCAAGTGCATCTCCCAGTGACCCACCTGCTCTAGCCAACCTTGCCACCTAGTTAATCCCTATCAGGGGATTAATGCACTGACTAGGTGAAGGCTCTCATATCCAGTCATTTCACCTCTATACTTTCTTGCATTATCTCACACATATGCTTTTGGGGACTCCTCATATTTAAACCATAACAGCTGGGGAGTCTCAACTCCAGTGTATGTGCTCACTAGCTTCTTTACCTTGGGTGAATTTGCCTCTATTTTCTCTTTTGTAAAAAACAGACAGTGGCATCTGCTCCACGTGGCTATTCCCGGGGACAGAAGCGAGCATGTGGAAGAGCCTAACATGGTGCCCAGCTTCAATAGTGTGCTATGTCCAGGAACCTTTGGAGGATAGCTTACTGCTAAGGTGTTGCCCCCTCTTCTGTGAACGTGGCTGGTGACTGTGTTGTATCCTTATACTCACTGAAAGAGCTGCAGTGTGGGATAGGGAGGCGGTCAGGCCGTAGGCTGGCACTGATCTTGACCTTCAGAACCCTCACTGAATCTGCCTATGAGAAAGGGCAGTCAGTTGTCACTCAAGCCCACACTTCTTTCATCTTTTGAGGAGAAAAGAGTCCCTTAAAATGACTTTGGTGGTCAAAATGGGTGTGTATCTTCTCAGCTTCCTGTTTCCCTACTTCCCAGAGGTGGTCTGTCTCTGGAGTGAAAGACTTTGGGGACCAGCGAGTGCCTGTGGAGGGAAGTTCTACAGGGGCAGGGGATCCCTGTGGGCTGTCATCCTTACCCTTTGGACAGTGGGGGCTGCAGGGTTGGCCTAGAGGGCCTCTGCCTGGGCTCCCTTCTCCCGCCCATGCCCTTGGCTGAGGTGTCTCCACGCAGCTCCCCCCAAGCTGGTGGCGTTAGGAGAAGAGAGCAGGGACCTGAGCTGGAGGTCGTGGAATCCCAGTGTCTAAGAGCAGAGGATGCGGAGCACAGGATAGGTAGAAAAAGTAGTTAAAAAGAAAAGGAGCACTGGGGAAGCCAAGAGAGGAGAGAGTACGCAGCTTCTCACTAGGTGAGCAGGAGGCCTACCCAGGTGGGAGCACAGAGCCCGTGATCAGGTGACCATGGGCCAGTGGTCAGCAGAGATCAGCCTGGGGCCCTTCCTTCTCTTCCAACAAGCTTGGCTGCAAAGGAGAGGAAAGGAAATAAGGCAGCAGTTAGATTCCAAAGGGGTATTATTTTTAAAGTCAGGAGAGACATGAAAAGGTGTACATTCTGAGGGGAAGATGTGGCCAGATATTGAAGAAAATAAAGTCATTCGAGCTTACACTGCTGTTTGTCATTTTACACGTGGATTCTTATCTTACTTCTTAACTCGTGTCCCCTTTTGTTTGCTAATTCATGGTTATTTTCCTGATCTTTCATTCTTTCTTCTCTCCACTATTTCTGACAACTCCTCTTATACTGTTTTTTAAAAATTTAAAAAAAATTTTTTTAAACAGTCCCGTCCTTCTGGATGCCAAGAGCACACTGGAATCTAAGTATAGAAACCATATTGTCCTTTTAGGGAGTGACTAGTGTCCATTGGTCCCATTCATCCATCCTCAGCCATATGCTAATGCTTCCTAATTATCTTTATATTGTAGTTTCAGAATTTATATGTTCCAGATATTTCAGATTATTCTATTCACCCCATGCTGTTGTTAATTTTTTCATTTTTAGGCTTAATTCTTTGAAAGTTTTGGGATGTAAACCCAACTAATTTCCATCAAGAAGAGTAGCATAGGAAATGAAATGCAAAACACATTTTTTATTATAACTGATGTAAAGCCAGACTGGAGAAATTCAGTTACCTTTTTTGGTAAGTGCCCTGTGACGGGCTTCTTGGAGGGTGAGTAGTGAGGACAAGGAACAGGCCTTGAAGTTTTGAAACTTCCTGTTTCTGTTCTCTCCCTTTCCTTCCTTCCTTCTCCCTCCTCCCTTCTCTCTCCTCCCTTCTCTCTCCTCCCTTCTCCCCCTCCTTTTCCTTCCTCCTCTTTCTTCTCCTCTCATTTGATATTGGGCTAGTAACCATGCGGGAGACATGAATGGAAGCTGACATCTGAGTGATGAGATTTTCTGTGGCACCTGCTCACAGGCAGACCTGGCACCTGTGTGATGGAGCTGGACTCTATGGGCTCCCTGAGCGTCCTCTGCCCAGCACGCATCTAGGAGTGGCCCTAGCCCCCTTCACCCTGGGCCAGACTCTCCTCCCCAGGTCCTGTGCCTCTTCTCTAGAGATGGGGCTGGACCTGTAGGGTGGTGGGACTGACAGTGCTTCCATGCACTGCAGAGGGGCTTTCTGCTGGGGAAGGCTGAGGTTCTGTGCAGAAGGTGATGGAAATGGTAGCTGGTCCGCAGTCTCCTTGCTCCCTTTCTGTTCCATCTGACTGTGTTCCTGCCCTTCCTACCATTTCAGCTTCTCCATGGATCCTCAGAAACAAAATACAACTGTTCCATCACTCATTTTCTCTTATCTCCCTTTTTGTTTAAGCCAAGTGCCCATTGGATTTTTCTCATTAGCAGCCAAACAAATCTAGGTGTCTTCCTTATCCTTAACTTAAGGTTTGTCTTTATGGAAAACACACAAGAATAGCTAGTTTTAAAACCGTGGTCTCTAGCTAGCTTGCCACCAGAGCCAGTTTGAGAAGGCTATTTTATTAGTCATCTTTGTCACTATGGAAAAATAACTGAGAAAATCAGCTTAGTGGAGGAAAGATTTATTGGCTTAGAGTTTTAGAGGTTTCAATCCGTAGTCACTTGGCTCCACTGTTCCTGGGCCTGTGGTCAGGCCATCATGGTGGAAGGGCATGGCAGAGCCAAGCTGCTTATCTCCTCTTGGCTGGGAAAGAGAGAGGGAGAGGGAAAGGCAGAGGAAGGGGAAGGGGACAAGATCTGCCCTTCCAGGGCATGCCCCCAGGGACCTGTTCCTGCAAGTAGGTCCCACTTCCACAGTGTTTGCCACCTCCAAATGACCCATTCAGTGAATGAATCCACTGATGAGATCAGAGCCCTCATGGTCCAGTCACTTCCCAATGCCCCACCTCTGAACATTGCCACAGTGGGAACCCAATCTCCAACACATAGACCTTTGGGGGTCTAAACTGTAACAGCTATGATGAGACCACAAGTATGCTGGTCATTTATTTATACAGTTCCAGTTCTCACCACTGTTCAAAGTCCCTGTCACCCATGGGGATCCTCCTGGGCAGGGGCTGGAAGACTGCAGGTTCCCTTCTCCATGCCTGGCCACAGGTCTCCCATCAGGCAGGGCACAGACATTTAGGTTTCAGGCCAGCTGGCTAGCAGCACTTATCTCAGCATAGTACCAGGAAGTTATATTTTTTCCTAGAACAATAAAGCTCTCTATTAAAGTAGCATTCCCAATTCTTGAATTCTTCACTAGAAGTAATAACATTTACAGATAAACAAATTCCTGGCCTGAACTACCAGCACTCTCGTTAAACTCAATACTGTTATTAAGCATTGCATCATTACCTCCCCCTCCACTCCCCAAAAAAAGAACTCTTTTACTGGCTTTTTATGTTTAGTGCTTTAGAAGTTAATGACCATGGGGCCTTGGCCTATTCTCCTACTCCTGTGGGTCACTTAATGCTTTTCTTTCATGACCAGGCTTGTTCTGCTCATCAGAGCTAAGGTGAGGTGCCATGCGGGTTTGGGCTCTCCTGCTGATTTGCTGTGCAGCTTCGTGCCACTTAGTTGTCTCCTCTGGTTGCCTATTTGCTTATCTATAAAAAGCGCTTGAGAAGGTCTTTCTCCATTCTCTCCTGCAGAGATAGCAAGTGCTTTCTCTGTGTTGTACTTTGCACTTCCACTGTTCCCTTGAGAGTGAATCTCCTTTCTGTAGAAGCTTCTGATTGTGGCTCTGAGCCCTGCATCCTTCTTGTATGGCCTCATTGCACCTCTCTTTCTACCTCTGTTTCTTTCCTCCATAAGACAAAGGCTGGGGAGCTGAGCAATGTGGCCCATGTCTATAATCCCTGTGACTCAGGAGGCTGAAGCAGGAGGATCACAAGTTTGAGGCTAGCCACAGCACCTTAGTGAGGCCCTAAGCAACTTAGTGAGACCCTGTCTTGAAGTCAAAAAATTAAAAGGGCCGAGGTGTGGCTCAGTGGTTAAGCACCCCTGAGTTCAATCCCCAGTACCCTGACCCTGCCCCCAAAAAGAGAAAAAAAAGCAGAGAGAGAGAGAGAGAGAGAGAGAGAGAGAGAGAGACAGACAGACAGACAGACAGACAGAGACAGAAGCATGCATGTGGTGATGCTGGGACAGTCTGTCTTTCTGGATGATCTTTTCCATCTGCAGGTGTTACTTGGGCAACGAGAGCCCACACCCCTGCCTCTGAGCCAGCAGCCTCCTTCCTTACTATTACTTCAGTATGGTGGGTTGACTCCTTACAGATTTTTAAAAAGAATCTGGTTTTCCTGAACTTTCTTAAAGAGAACAGCCCCCTTCCCTCTATCTGAATGTCTGAAATCACATGTGAAGCCAACCACACAGATGGTTTAGAAGGAGAACCTGCTGTGGCTTCCGCTGTGAGCAAGAGTGCTTTCCACGCAGACAGAAAGGTCCATGCAGACCTTTCTCTGTGGACTCTTGGCTCTGTGCCAGTCTGCAGTTCTGTCTTCTCAGGGTGAGATTGTTCACAGCTTTCCCTTCCAAAGACTAGTCCCCCCAGTTCCCGTGGGCCAGCCCTCCCATGCTGGTCGGGTGGTGAGGGTTACGGTTGGACTGTCAGTCTAGATAGGGACACAGTCACCGCAGCACAGAGGGAATGCCTGGGCAGGATGTCACAATGCAGGTTGAGGCAGAGGTGGTACCAGGTTAGGGCAGTGCCAGCTGCCAGTGCAGCATAAGATCCAGGCTGAGGGCGGCCCTACGAGAACATCCCAGGGTTGACTGACTAGGGGGACGTGAGGCCCATCTGGATGTCCCTCGTGCAGCTTCTCCTTGGAAGCTGCTGGTCCCCTATGGTGGTCTGAACCTGGCTTTTCCAGTCCTCTTGCCATATGCCTTGGCACATAACCCAGTTCACCATGATAGGAGGAGGACACAGTTCTCCTTAGACTTCCTCCACATTCCAGAGCACATGTGCATGGGTGGCGCTCTCGTTCTCCAGGCTTCTGCCTCTCAGTTCCTGCATCACTCGGTCTTGTCTTCTTCACAGTGAGTTATCACATTAGCAGGCACAAACTACACATGGGAATGTCCCAGAAGAAGGGGCTAGGACTGGTGGAGGAGGTGCCGGCGTTCCCACTCCCCAGGCCTTTGGGCCAGCCCTGCTCTTCCCCGGGGCAGGCCACAGGCCTCCCATGCTCTTGTCCCTCGTTTCTTCACCCTCCTGAGAAAACAAATCAAGCACTTTGGTGTGGCATGTGGCTGGCCTCGTGCTGTGAGGGTCTCACCTTCTATTCCTAAACCCCATCAGGGTGCCTTCCCAAATAAGAAAGTGGACTTTTTATCCATTGGCCGAGGACTCAGTTTGTCAGTTTGAGCTTGAATGGATGCTCTACTAAATGGGAGAGAGAGGGGAGAGGGAGGGCGGGGTGACAGGGTTTGGTCGGCCACTCTGTGTTCTTTGCTTCCCGAGCTGGGCCACACCCACACACGGTATGGAAAGCCCCTGCCACCCAGACAGTGACATCTTTGAAGGCGAATACCATGTCAGCTTCATTATCTTATCCCTGGAGCACCTAGAATACATCTTGGACATAGTAGAATTCAATAAATATGTTATTGAATAAATAAAGGTGTTCTGAATGGCTCCGAATGATAATCTACTCTTAAGAAGTTTGTAGGGTTTTTTTTTTTTTTTTTGTACTGGGGATTGAACCCAGGAGTGCTCTTACCACTGAGCCTCATCCCCAGTCCTTTTTATTCTTTATTTTGAGTCAGGGTCTTGCTAAGTTGCCTAGCCAATCCTCTGACTTGTGATCCTCCAGAGTCGCTGGGATTGAAGGTGTGTACCACCGTTCCTGGCTTGTTTAGAAAGACATAAACACCACAGATAAGAATAATTAAACCTTGAACTTGTGGCACTGACTAGAGGTGCATTCATCAAGAATCTGGAAGCACTTAATCATATTTATATTCTTTGTTGTATATATAAATACAATTGTGACTCCTATGCAGCTTTTCACTCATTCAGATAGATTTTTTCCATATTAGAATAAAACATGCAAGGCCATATTTTAGGGATTTTTAAAGAACATAAAAGATTATGAATTTCATCTAAGCATATGACAACCTGGTCATGACAAATTACTTTGATTTAGTAAAATCTAAAATTCAGGCTAGTTTTGTTTTCTGGCTAATGTTCAAATGGAGAGACATTTCCAAGGGGGCATTAAGATAAAATATTGTTTTTGGATATGTGACACATTTCCTTGTATTTTAAAAATCTCTTGGGTATTTTAAGTGAAATTTAATCCATCTGATTTTGATCCAAATATACTTTACTCACAATAATGGAGAAATATTTGATATCCAGAGAAATCTATTGATGCTCTTAAAGTTTTTCTCCTGGGAAATAAGAAATCACATTTCTCTAAGACTGAATCACAAACTGACAATGTCTGATGTTTCGCTTACTTAACAAAGACTGAGTTAAGTATCAAATTGGGCAGCTCTGGATCAGATCTTTCTGTTCTTAGTTTTTAGAGTTTTTCTTTTTAATCATGCAGAGGACATTTTCTCTGAGGAGTTTTTTTTTTTTTTTTTTACTCTTACAATTTCATCTGCTATCCTTTTTTTTTTTTTTTTTAAATCTCAAACAATGATTTTGGAAGATTTAAGGTAATAAAACAATTTTGATGTCTGTGCATTAATGGTGTCTGTATTCAAGATGTCTCAGACCTGTCAGGAGCTTGGAAATAACATTTAAATGTATTGCTTAATTTTAATTTTAAAATACATTCTCTGAGAATTAGATACGAGTTCTAAGTGTTTGGAATTTAAAGGAGGGGATTCAGGTCAAGGAGTAGCCAAATTTTGTCTTCTTGCAAGACCTGAAATCCTTTTGCAAATAAAGAAGAGTCTTTGTATTAATATTACATTTTGGAAATGAAAAGTTCAAGAACTTGGGCCAAGTGGGAGGATCAGAGAACCTTGGGTGACCATCTGGGAATTGGGGGTACTGCTCCTGGGCTCCCTCAGATTCCCTCTGGGACTTGTTCTGACTTCCAGGTTGCTACTTCTTCTGGTCTCCCAAGGATGGTGGTATTCCCAGCTCTTCTCTTCCCCAGTGTGGGTTCTGCAGCTGTGGCTTGGCCTTGGCTTTGCTCCTTATGCTTCTTCTCCATGGAAGGTGCTGGCCAGAAGCCTCAGCAGGGACCCAGTTCTTGCCCCACAGCCCTCTGCTGCCCTCTGCTGCCCACAGCAAATGGCAGTGGACCCACCCCTCCCCAGGCCCAGCTGGGACCTGATACCTGGATCTTGGCAATTGTCTTCTGGCTTCTCTGTCCTTTAGTTCATCAAACAAATCACAGCCAGACAAATCTTGCTAAAATATCATGACATATGAGAGTTGACTCTGTTGTAATGACCAGTGTGCAAACTGGAGACAGACTTCCTGGGTCTGTCCCAGTCCTGTCACATACTACTACCATGACCTTGGGCAGGTTGTGTGACCTTGGGCAAGTTGGTTAAATTCCCTTAGGCCTCAGTTTCCTAACCTGAAGGTGAGTTTGACTACATATTTATGAGATAGATGTTATTATTATTAATAAGATTAAATAAAATAAGTGTTTAGAATAGGGTGTGGCACATCATAAGTGCACTTATGATGTGCCACACCCTATTCTAAACACTTATACACAAAATGCTGTAGACAAGCATTTTACACAGTGTGGGACTCATTAACACAGGATGAATTAGATGGTTCAAGGGTTTGACATTTAATGACACTAAACCACAATGAGAGAACTGTTCCTTTTCCAGTTGTCTTTCAGCTATTCTGATTATATCAAGGTGAAAATGTCTACCTTGTGCAAGAATGTTTTAAACTCTCTCAAACACTTGCTGATACCTCTTTTTAGTAGGTAGGACTTGTTTAGAGAGAGCTCTAGGCTTTTTGAATTTAATGAATTTTTGTTGTTGTTAAAAGGTATTTTTTATTTCTGGCGAACAATACTTTATATTTAATATAAAATTTCCTTTAAAATTTTTCTAATTAAAAAGAAGTGCATTTAAAGACTTTTAAGGAGGTAATAAATAATTGTGTTCTAGTTTCAAGTAGGGTGAACATCATGAACATGGTACCCAAAGGTCTGAGGCCTGAGGATACTTTGTGAGAGATCAGGACCAAGGGGTCCCTGATGGCCTTGGGTGCTTTCCTCTCTCCCTGTGGCCTCTGTTCTAACCAGACACTGATTGCTGAACATTCCAACTCCCTTTAGGTTTGTTTTTTTCCCCAGAACATCTCCTCCCTGTTCTGCTTTCTGATTTTCATTCATTCTTAGGACTGCTTTAAAACTATGGCCGTCTATGAGGCCTCCCCTGGACCTTGCTCTAGGCCTCTCCATCCTCCAGACTTTCTCCTGCCCCTTGCCAGCTCCGTGTGCTTGGTGTCATTTCTTGGTGTACAGTCTCTAGCATTTCCTTGTGTCTGTCTGCGTCTGCAGCTGGGAGAAAAGGGCTGGAAGCTCCTAGTGGATGTCCCCTGCAGGACCTGGTACAGTGCCTTGGAGGCGGTCAATGTCAGAAACTAGTTGATCTCAATTTGTTTGTTTGTATTGAGGTTTTGTGTCTATGCCAGGAAACCAACCTGCTCTGCACATGGCTTGGTGACTTTTAACAGGTCTTGTAGTTGTGACGCTGTCCATACCCTTCAGCCTCAGCCGACTTCTGTCATCCAGAGTTCTCTCCTTCCCTTTGCAGCCAGTCTGCTTGACAACCCCCAGCTTGGTTTCCATGATTTTCTCCTTTGGAGGAATTTTAGAGAAAAGGCATCATACAATATGTAATATTTTCTGACTTCTTTCACCTAGCAGAATGTGGTGATCCGTGTTGTTGGACATGTTAGTGGTTTGCTTCTTTTTACTTATTATATATATACATATATATATATATATATATTTTTTTTTTTTTTTTTTTTTTTTTTTTTTTGCAGTGCTGGGGATTGAACTCAGGCCCTTGTGCTTGCAAGGCAGGCACTCTACCAACTGAGCTATATCCCCAGCCCTACTTATATATTTATTATTATTATTATTATTATTATTGTTATTATTATTGTTCTGAACCCAGGGATGCTCTACCACCAAGCTACATCCCCATCCCTTTTTATTTTTTTATTTTGAGACAGGGTCTCACTAAGTTTCTGAGGCTGGCCTTGAACTTGCAATCCTCCTGCCTCAGCCTCCTGAGTAGTGGGATCCTAGGTGTGCACTACCAGGCCTGGCAGTTTGCCTCTTTTTCTTGCTTAATGACAAGAGGTAGAGTATCCATGAACATTTGGATTGTTTCAGTTTTGAGCTATTATGAATAATTCTTCTATGACTGTTCATATGCAGGTATTTTTGTGGACATGTGTTTCATTTCTCTTGAGTACTTATAGGAGTAGGAATGGTTGGTTCCAATAAGTGTAAGTTTGATTTTTTAACTCATTTACCATTTTGTGTTCCAGCCATGTATCTACTTGAGAGTTCCAGTGTCTTCATCTCCAATCATGCAGTACTTGGTGTTGTGTTTCTATCTGTCTACCTTTCTAGTGGAGGATGAGGGAGGAATCAAGGATGCCTCTTAGGTTTTGGGGTTGAGTAGCTGGATGTTTGGTGCCACCATTGAACAGGAGGCAGAGAGAGACATGGGGTTTATCGGGGGAAAGTTCTGGGGGTCAAACCCAGGACCTTGCTCATGCTAAGCATCCTTTCTACCACTGAGCTACACTGCCAGCTCCATGACCATTTTTGAGAAAAATCTAGAGTTCTGGTTTGGCCAGGTCGAGTTTGAGGTTCTTGCTAGCCCTTCAGGAGACACAGTAGTAGATGTTGGATGAACAAGCCCACCTGTTATCATTCCATTTTCCTGCTTTCACTAAATAATGGAACCTCGGGTAGGGGCTTAAATTTTCCATGTCCTAGATATGTGTGAGGTGAGATGGATAATTCACAGAACAACTTTTGATGTTAGTTTCCTCATCTGAGGATAAAATAACTATCTTCCTCCAAAGCTTGAATAAGGTGTGGATGAGTTCACAAGTACAGAAGTGCTTGTTGTCATGGGTGTTATTAGTACTTCATGATTGCCTTTTGTTTTC
Organism: Glaucomys volans; assembly: GCA_020662805.1. NCBI lineage: Eukaryota > Metazoa > Chordata > Mammalia > Rodentia > Sciuridae > Glaucomys > Glaucomys volans. Next base: position 648,836 of record JAJEJO010000590.1, on the reverse strand, counting down.
TCTCTCACTCTTTCTCTCTTTTTTTTTTGGTACCAGAGATTGAACCCAGGGGCACTTAACCATTGAGCCACATCCCCAGCCCTTTTTATTTTTTTATTTTGAGACAGGGTCTTACTTAGGACCTCACTAAATTGTTGAGGCTGGCTTTGAACTTGCAATCCTCCTGCCTCAGCCTCCCAAGCCACTGGGATTATAGATGTTTTCTTCATTTTTATGTCCATTGTGGCTTCTAAGCCCATATTTTGTACATAGCAGGTGCTAAGTAAATACTGATTTAATAAATAAATGAATGAAAGTATCAAGTAATAGTGGAGGAGGAAGAGAGGAGGAGGAGGAGGAGGAGGAGGAAGGAGGGTGGGAGAGGAGAGTGACAGGAGAAGGGAAGGCTAGAGAGAATGGATAGCATTTGAGTTGACTCTGGGGGGGGGGGGAACCATTAGAATCTGCATTGGAGTTTTGTGGGAATGCAGTTTATCTTTCATTGTTTGGCCCCAGAGAGGCAACTTGGAAGACTCAGGACTTGGGGATGTTTTTAAATAATAGCACCACCGAGAGCATAGTGGTGTTTGCTAAGTTTCTTACCTTCATAATGGGCATTCAGTGTCTTAGGGGCAGGGCCATTTCTGATGTGCCTCTCCGTTTCCCGAGTCTTGGCTCACTGATGTAAGCATAATATGAACACAACAAACATGTGTCAGCCAAATAAATAGGTTTCAAATGCTTCTTTCTTCATCTTACCTGAAGGGACATCAGCTGTTGGCTGCTGTGGGTGACTTATGAGCAGGCGACTTCCTTCCTTGGCCTTCCTTGGGCTGTCTGGAGTTAGGATTCATCCTGAGCAGTGTGGTACAGAGCCCCTGGCCCTAGCCCAAGCCTGGTGTTATGGTCTGGATGTGAAGTGTCCCCCAAAGCTCACATGTGAGACAATGCAAGAAGGTTCAGAGGAGAAATGGTTGGGTTGTGAGGATCTTAACCAAATCAGTGAATTGATTTCCTGAGATTAACTGAGTGGTAATTGAAGGCAGGTGGGGTGTGACTGGAGGAGGTGGGCATTGGGGGCCTAGCTTTGGGGGTATGTATTTTCTATCTGGTGAGTGGAGTTGCTTTCTGCTTTCTAATCGTCATGTGAGCTGCTTCCCTCTGCCACGCTCTTCTGCGTGATGTTCTGCCTTACCTTCACCCTAGGAATGGAGCTGGCTGTCTATGGATTGAGACCTCTGAAACCATGAGCACCCAAATAAACTTTTCCTCCCCTACAATTGTTCTGGTTGGGTCTTGGAGTCGCAGCGGTGAGAAAGCTGACTAAAACACCTGGCAAGCAGTATTGTTCAGATGGTGAAGGACCAAGTTCATGACTTAGTGGGTGGCTGGGAAGGGAGACTAGATCTCTGCCCTGTGAGGTTTCAGAGACCCAATTACAGAGGGGAAGGAAACAGGGAAGCCACCAGGAACTCTGCGCTGCTCATTCGCTCTCCTGCAGGCGGCTGGTCCCACCTGTTTCTGATTCCTGGGCCAGCCGCCATCGCATATGGTGGTGCTGGCTCATGTCCTGAGAGGCCTCAAAGTTCCTTGTTAGGGACTCATTAGGGGTGGTTTTCTAAGTTGATTCAGAAAAGAGGGTTTTTAAACTATTTCAGGACAGATTTTTGTCAAACAATTTCATGTGACCCTGTCGATGTAAATCACATGACAGAAGCACTTTGGTTGATGCCAGACGATGTCCCAGAACCTCTCTCACAGATCCTTTCTGTCCTCTGGTCCTGAGGCTTCTGCGAGGCTCTGGGGCTCCTTGGAAGCAAGGTTGAAGAGCCACCGTGAGAGGAGTCTGCCTCTTGACCCCCTTTCTTCTTTTTTTTTTTTTTTTTTTTTTTTTTTTATGTAGCTTATAGTTTTTTTTTTTCTTTTATTTACTTATTGATTCATTGAACACAAATGGAGTACAGCTATTGTTTCACTGGTTGTACACAAAGTAGAGTCACACCATCTGTGCATTCATGCATGTACACAGGGCAATGGTATCTGTCACACATTGTTATTAATTTTACCCCCCACCCACCCCCACCCCTCCCTTCCCTCTATGCTAGCTATCTTTCCTCCATTCTTGCCATCTTTCCCCCCCACATTATGCATCATCATTCATATATCAGAGAGACCATTCGGCTTTTGGATTTTTGGGATTGGCTGATCTCACTTAGCATAAGAGTTTCCAACATCATCCATTTACCTACAAATACCATAATTTTATTCTTCTTTATGGCTGAGTAATATTCCATTGTGTATATATACCACAGTTTCTTTATCCATTCATCTACTGAAGGGCATCTAGGTTGATTCCATAATCTAGCTATTGTGAATTGAGCCGCTATGAACATTGATGTGGCTGCATCACTGAGGCAATCTGATTTTAAGTCCTTTGGGTATAAGCCAAGGAGTGGGATAGCAGGGTCAAATGGTGGATCCATTCCAAGTTTTCTAAGGAATCTCCACACTGCTTTCCAGAGTGGCTGCACCAACTTGCACTCCCACCAGCAATGTATGAGTGTACCCTTTTCCCCACATCCTCGCCAACACCTGTTGTTGCCTGTGTTCTTGATAAAAGACATTCTAATTGGGGTAAGATGAAATCTTAAGGTGGTTTTGATTTGCATTTCTCTTATAACGAGTGATGTTGAACATTTTTTCATAAATCTGTTGATTGCTTGTAGATCTTCCTCTGTAAAGTGTCTGTTCATTTCCTTGGCCCATTTATTGATTGGGTTATTGGTGTTCGTGGTGTAAAGATTTTTGAGTACTTGGTAGATTCTGGAGATTAGTGCTCTGTCCGAAGTGTGTGTGGCAAAGATTTTCTCCCACTCTGAAGGCTCTCTCTTCACATTGCTGATTGTTTCCTTTGCTGAGAAGAAGCTTTTTAGTTTGACTCTATCCCAATCATTGATTCGTGCTTTTATTTCTTGCGCTTTGGGAGTCATGTTAAGGAAATCTGGTCCTAGGCCAACATGATGAAGATTTGGACCTATTTTCTCTTCTATTAGGTGCAGAGTCTCTGGTCTGATTTCTATCTCTCACCCTGTACAAAACTCAACTCAAAGTGGATCAAGGACCCCCTTTCTTCTGCTGTGGCAAGTTGACTTGCCTCAGGTCTGTAGAAGGCCCGCCATGCTGTCGTCAGCACTGCTCATTCCGGCTACGTGACACCTAAATGCCCCAGTCCTTCCATATTTCCCTTTTTGCCTGGGAGTCTGAATCAAAAGAAGGTCCGATGCTGCCAGTCAGGTGGGTAAATAGTACAACTGGAAGGGAAGGGCCCCATGTTTGTGAGTTTGCCAGGGCACTTTCCCATGGGCAGTGTGCTGTGTGGGTACAGAGGGCAGCATCTTGTCCAGCTGGTGACTGGGAGGAAAACCACAGGGACGCGGGACAGGTAGGTGTGACAGGAACGAGTCAGGTGATGGGCCAACATGGAGAAGGGCTCTGTGAACCTCCTGGGCTTCTGAAGAGCAAGGCACATCCTGGAAGAAAGGGTTAGGGACACTCAGGGCTACCTGTCACTTGTTTTATTTCATTAGGGCCTGGCAGTGAGGAAGGGAAGACAAAGTGACTGGTGCTTCAGGGGGGGCCTGGCAGTCCAGGAGAGGGGCTCTCCTGGGGTCAGAACCGCAGAGGTGGCAGGAGGGAGCAGTGCACTAGCATGCTGGAGGGGCTGGGGAGGAACCCCAGCCCAAGGAGAGGCAGGAGAGCTGGCTGGGGGATTCTGCGGCTGCTCGCAGGAACAGCTGCTGCTACTGTTTATATTTCTTATCTGTAAAAGACTAAAAGGGTTTTGGGGTTTACTTGGGGATGCCATTTACAACACTCATAAATACTGGAGAGATGGACTGCAGATGTCCTAAAAGATACTGGTGACATTCCACGAAGCTCACCACTTGATAGTCCAGAATCTAGTGGCTTTTAGGATATTCATTGGGTTGTGCCACTCTCATATTAGATGCTTTCATTACCCAAAATAAATGCTGTGCCCTCAGCAGTTGCTCCTCACCCTTCCCTTGCCCAGTAGCAGCCACTGTTCTTGTATCTGTGGTTTGCCCGAGCTGGACCTTTCCTGTGGAGCCATGTGGCATGTGTCTCTGTTTTGCCCAAGCTGGACCTTTCCTGTGGAGCCATGTGGCATGTGTCTGATTTGCCCAAGCTGGACCTTTCTTGTGGAGTTAGGTGGCCTGTGTCTGTGGTTTGCCTGAGCTGGACCTTTCCTGTGGAGCCACGTGGCATGTGTCTCTGTTTTGCCCAAGCTGGACCTTTCCTGTGGAGTTAGGTGGCACATGCCTTTGGTTTGCCCGAGCTGGACAGGTGATATGTGAACTTTCATGTCCCTCTTTTTTCCTCAGCGTCACTTTGTCCACGTGTTTTCCGTGTGTAGCATGAGGCAGTCCTTCCTTCCTTTTGGCTGCTGAGCCATGTTCTTTGTATTCCTACATCACTTTTGGGTTGTCCATTCATCAGCTTGTGGCCACTTGGGCAGTTTTCACTTGTGCTTGTTATGCATAATGCTGCCATAAGCATTTGTGTGCAACTTTTTGTGTAGAAACATTTTTAAAATTCTCTTGAGGTTACATCCAGAAATGGAGCTGCTGGGTCCTATGTAACTTCATGGTTAATTTTTTGAGGAGTAGCCAACAGTTTTCCATAGCAACCATGCCATTTTACATTTCCATCAACAATGAGTGAAGATGCCATTTTTTCTCATACCATAGCGAATGCTTGTTATTTTCCTTTTCTTAACAAAAAAATCATAGTCATCCTCCTGGATGTGAAGTGACATTGCATTGTTGTCTTAAGTTGCGTGTTCTTACTGACTGATAATGTCAGTGCATTATTAACATTGTCCTTTTGGCTATCGGCATATCTTCTTTGGAGAAATGTCTATTCGTTATTTGCTCTTTTTAGATTGTCTTCTTGTGGATTTGTCAGAGTCCTTTGCGTATTCTTCAGTGAAGAACCTTATCAGATACAGGGTTTGCGTATATTGTCCCATCCTGTAGGCTATCTTTTCACTTTCTTTACACAAAAGTTTTAATTTTGGTGAAGTCCAGTTTTCCTACTTTTTCATACTTAAGAAACTGCCACCAAATCAAAGTTTTGAATATATTCACCTGTGTTTTCTTTAAAGAACTTAATAGTTGTAGCTCTTTCCTTGAAGCCTGTGATTCATTTGAGTTATTATTCATGTGGTGTGAAGTGGGGCTCCAAATCCATTCCCTCACCTGGTGGATTTCCAGTTGTTCTTGAAAGCACCCAGAAAAACCACTCCAGACGCAGGAACTCACGCAAGAGATTTTATTAAGTGTACAGGCAGAGTGTCTGCCTGCAGGGTGAGAGAGAGAGTGAGTGAGAGTGAGAGTAAGAGAGAGAGAAAGAGATAGATAGAGAGAGGGGTGTATGACCAGAGCGTCCACTCTCAGGGCTGGGAGAGAGAGAGAGAGAAAATGGCGGGGGAGCTATTCTTAAGTAGTGGAATTTAACAATGATCAGACCAATGGCTGGCGAGGATGTTCGCAGGCTGATAAGCTAGGTTGTCAGATGGGAGGAGGAGGAATACTGGTGGCGGCTGATGCCAGTAGTTCTGGCATCATATGTTTCCCTACTGAATTTTCTTTCCATTTGTCTAAATAAGTTGGGGATTTTGTATGGGTTTCTTTTTTCCCCCTGGACTTCTGGTTCTGTTCCATTGATCCCTATGTCTGTCCTTCTGTTGTATACCACACTGTTTGAATTAGCGTAACTCTGTGGTAAGTTTGAAATTGGTGTCAAGCTTCCACTTTGGTTTTTCTGTTTTATTAATTAATTAACTAGTTAATATATGTATTTTTGAGGTTCTGTTTAATTAATTAGTTAATTAATGTATTTTGAGGCAGAGTCTTGCTCAGTTGCTTAGGGCCTTGCTAAATTGCTGAGGCTGGCCTCAAACTTGTGATCCTCCTACCTCAGCCTCCCAAGTCTCTGGAATTACAGGTGTGTGCCACTGTGCCTGGCTTCTTTTTTCTTTTTAAAGATAATTTTATCTATTCTGGGTTGTTGTATTTTCATCTGTATTTTAGGACTGACCGATGAATTTCTACAGAAAGTCAGCTGGGATTTTGATAGGTATTGTATTGAGTCTGTAGAGCAATTTGGAGATTTGTCTTACAGTATTAATTCTGCAGTTCACAAACATAGAATGTCTTTCCAGTTACTTAGATTGTCTTTAATTTCTTTCAACAATGTCTTCTACTTTTAAGTGTACAAGGCTTCTACTTCTTTGGTTAAATTTATTCTTTTATCTTCCTTCCTCCCTCCTTTCCTCCCTCCCTGTCTCCCTTCCTCCCTCCCTCCCTCCCTTCCTTCCTCTTTTTCTTTCTTGTGTTGGACATCGAACCCAGAACCTTACACATGCTCATCATGCACTTTAACACTGAACTATGCCCCAGCCCTATTAAAGATTTAAAAAATGCCATTATAAATGTAATAGTTTTCTTAATTTCATTTTCAGATCATTCATTGCACATTGCAGTGTGTAGAAATGTGACGGACTTTTGTAGGTTGAACTGTATCTGAAATCCTGTGTGTGTGTGGTGTATGTATTTTGTAAGATTTCTGTTTGTAAGATCATGTAATTCATGCATGGAGGTGGTTTTACTTCTTCCTTCCTACTCTGGATGCCATTCCCTGTTTATTCTCTTAATTGTCTGATTGGATCCTCCAGTCGACGTGGGGTACAAATGTGGGAAGAGCAAGCATCTACATTTAGCTCCTGGCCTCAGTGTGGGAAGTTTGGCCTTCAGTATGTTGACAGCTCTTGGTTTTTTGTAGATGCCCTTTATCAGTTTGAGGACGTCTCCTAGTTCTTTTATGTTGCTTATTTCCTTTTCTTTTTTTTTTCTTAAATAATGAAAGGGTGTGGGCTTTTGAAAATGCTTTCTCTGTCTCTATAGAGATGACCATTGATATTTATATGTCATATTGATTTTATATTCCAGAGAAATCCTGCTTACACATGGTTTATAATTTTCTATGTGTTACTGGACTCAGTTTGTTAGTATTTCATTCAGAACGTTTGCATCTATATTCATAAGGGATATTGGATTGTAGTGGTGTTTTTAATTTTCATTTTATTATTCTTTCGTTTTTAAATTGACCTAAAATTGTATGTGTTTTTGATATAGAACATGAAACTTTGTGGAATGGCTAAGTTAAGCCAGTTGAGCTTTGCCATTCCACATCGTGACTGTTGTGAGCCATGCTGCAAGGAACAGGGGAGTGTAGATAACCCTTTGACCTGTTGATGTCATTTCCTGTGGATCCATACGCAGCAGAGGGATTGCTGGTGCATGTGGTAGTTCTAGTTTTAGTTTTCTGAGGACCCTCCCTACTGTTTTTCATGGTGGCTACACTAATTTACATTCACCAATTCTCCACCTACTCACCAATGCCTGTTATCTTTTCAATAATGGCCATTCAAACTGTGTGAGGTCAAGGTCTGTGATGTTCTTGCAAGATCTTTGTCTGATTTTTATTTTCTATTCTGGATTCTATTTATTTCTACTTTAGTCTTAATTATTTTTTCATTGGTTATTGCTATACTTTGAAAGTTCCCTCAAAACTCATGTTGAAATTTATTCCCCATGTGAGGTATTAAAAGGGTGGAAACTGAATTTGTCTACAGTATTTGAGGTAGAACCTTTGGGAGGTTCATTGAGGCTTTAAGTGTGGGGACCCATTCCTTCAGACTGTGACTTTGTAAGAAGAGAGGGACCTAAACCATTGTGCTCTATCTTGCATATGACACCTTGGAGTGCTTTGGGACTCTGTGGAGAGTCCCTGTGAACAAGAAAGACATCACCAGACACATGGTTGCCTTGATCTGCCCAGTCTTCAGAACCATGAATTGAATAAACCTTATTCTTTTAAAAAAAAATAAAGCCTTTATTTTTTGCTAGTGCATTATAGTTATAAATAATAAACCTTTTTTCTTTATAAATCACTTCATCTGTGGTACAGCAACAGAAAATGGACTAAGACAGTTACTTAGAAGTGCTATTTAATTGTCATGTATTTGTGATTTTTCTGATTGTTTTTTTCTGTAATGATTTCTACTTTTATTTCATTGTGGTTGGAAAACATACTTTATATGAGAAAATCACCTTCAATTTACTGAGGCTTATTTTATGACCTAATATATTGCCTGCTGGAGAATATTCCATGTGTACTTGAGAGCTCATTTGGAGGTTCTAGCAGTGGAGTGTGACCACTCATATACCCTTGACTGAAGAACGGTCTTCCTCTATAGGGGAAGGTCGTCCTCTGACCAGGCACACAGCCTCAGGAGGTGTGCACACAGTGTGGTGAGGGAGGAAGGGGACACCCACCTAGCCAGCCTGATCAGCTGAGTCAACTTTGGTTGATCAGTGGGGTGATAGTGTTACAGCCAGATCACACTCATCTCCTCTATGTGTACTTGAGAAGCATGTGTCTTCTACTGTTGTTAGGTGGAATGTCATAGACGACTGTTGGGGCTAGTTGGGTTATAGTGTTCTATTTCCTTGTTGAAATTCTGTCTAGATCTGTTCATTATTGAAAGTGGAGTGGGGTATTGAAGTCTTACCTGTTATTGTTGTTTTCATTTTCCCTTCAATTTTATATTTTTTGCTTCATGCATTTTGGAGTTCTGTTGTTATATATATTTATAATGGATGCATTTTGTTTTTAAATTTTTATTTATTTATTTTTACTTTGAGACAGGGTCTTGCTAAACTGCTGAGGCTGGCCTCCAACTTGCAATCCTCCTGCCTCAGTCTCTGTAGTCTCTGGGATTAGAGGTGTGCCCCACAGCACCTAGCTTGGATGTATCTTCTTGATGAATTGACCCTTTTATTTTTATAAAATGACCTCCTTTGTCTCTAGTAACAAATTGGGTCTTGACGTCTGCGTTGTTTATTATTAGTATGACCACTCCAGCCCTCTTCTGTTTGCTTGGTGTATGTTTTCCCAGCTTTATGCTTTTACCCTACCTGTGTCTTTGAATCTAGTTTGTCTCTTGTGGACAGCATGTAGTTGGATTATATTTTGTTTTTATTATTTTAAGCACAGTCTGCCAAACTCTGTCTTTTGATTGGAATGCTTAGCTCATTTAAATTTAATGTACTTGCTGATGAGGTAGGATTTACTTCTGCTGTTTTGCTATTTTCTATACCTCTTCGTCTTTTTTGTTCTTCTGCTCTTCCATAGCTGCTTTCTTTTTGTGTTAAATAAATCTTTTCTAGGGCAGCATTTTAATTCCCTTGTCATTTCTCTTGTTATATATTTTTGAGTTATTTTCTTTGTGTTTACTCTAGAGATTATAGTTAGTATTTTCATTTATAACAATCTAATTCCTCTTACCGCCAACTTAATTTATTTCTGTTTTGGGGAAGGTACCATGGATTGAACTTAGGGGCACTCAACCACTGAGCCACATCCCTAACCCTATTTTGTATTTCGTTTAGAGACAGGGTCTCACTGAGTTGCTTAGTACCTCACTTTTGCTGAGGCTGGCTTTGAACTTGTGATCCCCCTGCCTCAGCCTCCTGAGCCACTTGGGGTTACAGGCATGTACCACTCTGCCCGGTCTTAATTTCAATAATATATAAAAACTTTGCTCCTCTCAGCTCTTATTCTTCCTTTACCCTGTTTATGTTATAAATTATATCATTATGGAATGTGTGATCATCAGCATATGTTTATACTAATGGTTTTATACTGTTATAATTTAGATCAAATAAGAAAAACAGAGTTACAAACAAAAAGTACACTTATACCATCTTTAATATTCAATTCTGTCATTTCCTTCACTTATATTCTGTATTTCTTCCTGTGGATTTAAGTTACTTCTAGTTTCCTTCCATTTCAACCTGAAGGAAAAGTTTCTTTTGTGTTCCTTACTGGGCCAGTCTGCTGGTGATGACATCTATGTTTTTGTTCATCTGGGAATATCTTAATATATTCTTTAATTAAGAAAAAGTTTTGCAGATACAGAATTCTTAGTTGACACCTTTGTTGCTTTTCAGTACTTCAAACACGTTACCCCACTGCTTTCTGGCCTCCATGGCTTCCAGTGAGAAGTCATCCGTTAATCTTACTGAGGATCCCCTGTAGGCAAGGAGTCACTTCTCTTGCTGCTTCAGGATTCCCTCTTGGTCTTTGTCTGTGATTATTAATAATCAAAGTGTCTTTGATTATTAATTTAAAATCCACTAATATCCTGCCCGTAGTTCATCGTTCCTTTTGAGCGAATAGCATGGGACAGTTTCTTTAGAGCTTCAATTCAACTCTCATGATCACGTCTCTGCAGTGTTTCCTTGGTCTTTCAACTGTATGACTTAGTAGTGTGTGGCTTTGTTTTTTTCTCTCACATTTCATAGCTTTATAGAACATCAGAGTGATATTTGCATGATCTGTTACCATCCTCTACTGTACATGGAAGGCTTTATGCAAGTCTTCCAGGTTTCTTAGATAAGTGATTCATGGTCTTGTCTGTGATGATGACACATTTGGTTGGCAAATAGTAGCTGTGCAATTAGGATGGAATATCAACCAAATTTTCTGGCAGCACAGAGGAGAAGGTCCCTGGTTTTTATGTTTGGCAGATGAGCAGACTGAGAACTATATAGGTTAAACAATTTAAGACCTTGAGGTTATCTAAATTAGAAATATGCAGACCTAAGGACTGGAACTCATAATTTTGGATTCTATGAAACTGGTGATTCTAAAGTATGGCTATTTTCTGTTTTCAAGCATCAAAGGTAAAAATGAATTCTTACACCAGGTAAATGTGTTAAGCACAGACTAGCTATTTTGCTTGAGAAGGTGCACATGCTACAAATAAAAGAAACAGTGTTTACTTATGCTTATTAAATTATACTAGTATGAATTTAGTAAACAAGTGACTATGTTGAAATTTGAGGTGTCAAACTATGTGACAAATCCACCCTGTTTTCCCCTTTCCTTTTTTATTGATCTTTCTGTTTGGAAAAGAACCCCTCCCCTCCCTTCATCTTCAGTAAAATTTTGGATACATACAGTTCGTATTAGTTTCCTTAAAAATTAGAGTTACTGATCAATGAGAACTGTGCTTATCCCCCATAGAATAAAGCATGGTTTCTTTGGGTATGCAGTTTTAATTTTAATCTGCATGCCTGCTTTTCTACTCTCCCATGATTCTTTGCAGCAGGACAAGGAAAAGCAAATCTTATAAAAAGAAATACAGTGTGTGGTGCTTATTAAAGTTACATACATCTCCTCTCACAGGAGAATTCTGACTCACTGCAGGTTGTGCATATGTTGCATATGGACATTTCAGGGAACAGATTCCTTATCGCTGAGCACTGAAAGGCTTCTAGTACTCCATTATTGCTCCGGGAACATGTTAGTAATGATTATGAAAGGTAGGATACCATGAAATCTGTAAGGTGATTTGGCAGAAGTCGGTGCTGTTGGTGCCAGGATTTGGGTACCGTACCACGGTTTCCTGTTTTCAAATGTATTAATTGATCTGCAAAGGACATCTTTTGGAGACAAGAATTCAGACAGACTGGCACAGCCTGGACCTCCGCCAAGACTGCTCGGAAGGTTGCCATACTGGGAGCAAAAGAGTGAGAGAGAGAAAGAGGGAGAGAGAGAGAGGCAGAGGGAGAGCTGAGGAAAGAAAAAAAGGCAAGACTTGGCACAGCTCAGTCAAACCAGCTTCTTTTGTCTGCTTTCTCGGCTCGAGCTTCAGGAGAAAACCGTCCTGGGGTACAGAAAACTCAGAACTTTTCGGTTTTCAAACTTAGAAGGCTTTTTAAGTCTCTTGGGCTATTTAAAAGTGTTGGTACATACAATGACGTTTAGTCACCAGTATTTAGGGAAATAAAAGCCTTTTTCAAAAGGAAGCTTCCACAGTGTCCATGCATGTGGGAAATACTGTATTGATTTTTTGCATATATGATTACACCATGAGAGACAGGATTAACATAGAAGATGGCAAGGCAGATTTCTAATTAGAGAGAATTTAATTTTCTACAAAATAAAGTTTGTTCATCAGTACAAACCTGCTTTCAAATCCAATCAGACATCCTTCGGAATGTGTTCAGAACGTAAGTTTTTAGACTTTATTTTATTTTTTCCCATTTATAGACATTAAGTTTTCAAGGAGTCTTTCTAAGATTTTATGCAGCCCAGCCAGGAGGGTAGAGTAAAAGTTGCTTGATCCATGTGTTTAAGAAAACGATTTCTTAAAGCAACAGCTTTTATTTCTGCTGCTTCGTGCTGTCCTAAACTACCTCCCCAGCAATTAGTGACAACACTGGAGCCCAGAAAGGCAAGCTGAAGACACCAGACTTCGCTCGAAGGGCAGGCAAGAAATGTGAGCTTGGTCATTATTTTTGTGTGTGTCTTTGCTCTGAACCATTTTTGGGAGGTGGGTGGGGAGGTGGGTGGGTAGGTGTCTATGTCTGAAGATGTGTGCGATTAGGGAATTCTCATTGTGGGGAGGAATGATAAAAGGTGATTTTCATGATGTTGGCAGAAATGGCTGGGAATGGTAGAGAACAGAGATTTAAATCTTTTGGGAAAGAACTAGTGAGCTGTGTTTGAAATAGTTGGAGGAGAATTCCATTATTTTTTAGTTGATTAGATTTTGTAATTCAACAGTTACTATAGCTTGGCTCTCTCAAAATATTTTAGGCAAAAGGAAAATCTAGGAAGTCCATCGATTTTCTTTTAAATTCTACTTGGTGTTTTACTGAGATATATTTTTATATGTAATTTCATGACTATAACAGATGCTTTCTATTAGGCCTGGTTATAGTTGGATTGTGATAGTACTGATCTTAAAAATAAGTATTGCTGTAGGAGAGGTTAACTGGGAATCACGTATTTTGCGAACCACCCTCATTGTCAGTAAGTATTCTGTTTCTAAAACAGAGAGTTTGAGGATGAGATGATGACTTCCTGAAATCGTAGATTTTCTTTTATGTACTGAGAGAATGCTGGAAAATCGGACACATTCACATAAGTACGAATCTTTTTGGGCAGTAAGTATAAGAGACTGCTCCTGGATCTATGCTTTTGTTTTGAGTATGTAATCATTGATTTGTTAATCCTTTGACAAAAACAAATTGTCTATAGCTTTCTATGATTGCGCGCCTTAAATGATCAATTGTTAAAGGTGGTCTTTATAAAATTAGGGTGACATATCAGTAATTCTGAAAGTGGCATTTAATGTACAAATACGATTTTAAAACACGTGAAATCTAATACAGGTGTTTGAATTGTTAAGCTGAAGTGTTTTCTTCTCTTTTTACTCATCGTCATTTTGATCTTCAATAAAACAAAATCACTTGGTGTTTGTGTGGGTTGCCAAAGTGACAACCTTTGTTCTGTACGCTGCTTTGCACCCACCTCCCTGACGCTCCTAACATGGACGCCAAGCCGTGAAAGGCAGGCTGAGGGGCACCGGAAAGGAGGTGTTTGCCTGACCCCAGTCTTCATTCTTGAACTGATCACAAGATCATTCGTGTCCACACTAAAAACGACAACATAGAAGAGAGAAAGTTCAGGGACTAAGCTCAAATGAGAGCTACATTTTAGTGCTGACCGCCTGATTCCCGTTGATATTTACTTGCCAAACATTTAACATCACCTCTCGTCATTTAGGATTGCCAAATATGTAACTAACTTAGTGTATTTAAAACATTTTCCCCCTCAAGCAAGAAGAATTCTTTGCTAGCTGATTTCTCAACTTCTTTGTAGCAAACTCAATAAGAACAAACTTATATCCAAACTATTAGGGCCAATTATTTTCTAACAGTTTAATCAAAAGTAGGCGAATTTAAAAGCAATGATGTCAGGATATCCCTTAAGAAATTTTAAATTTTTCGATCTGGTAAAACTACATTTTCATAGTGTAATTAGACTTAAGCTGTGGTAAAAATCAGCTGTTTTATCCAGTAGTTTCTCACCAGTACGTTCTCTCTGGCCTACTTGTTACACATCTTAAAACGAAAAAGTCCTCCCGGAAGATGCTTATCGTTAGCTGGGTGGAATAGACACTTCTATGTACAGTTAGTTTGTAGAGGTCTGATTAAGAAATTGTGTTGATCACATTTTTCAAAAACAGATATTTAGGTTGAACATAATGCATGTTCCTTTTCTTTAGACCTATTATGCTACAAACATCGACATTTGTTATTAACTATTTCCACAATAGTGCTCATATTTCAAATCTTACTTCCAGGTGTCTAAATACCAGTGTTCTGATAATAAATACACATGCTCTCAAGCACGTGTTCCCTGTATTTGCATTGTGTAATATTTTGAAGTAGAATTATTAAGACAGAAATGGGCTGATGTTTAACTGCTGCTTGATACCTGCTCTTAAGCCCCGTTTTGATGCAGATACCTGGACTTACAATCATGTTATTCTGTAAACTACTGCAAACCTCTCAGGGGCCAAGTCCAGTATTTAATAATTATTCACTCATTTATTCAACAAATGTTGATTGAGCACCCACTTAAGCATGCTAGTATTTTGCTGATGAAGTTATTTTGGGTAACAGCAAAGGAAGTCACACACGTGGATGGAAGAGGGAATTGATTTAAAACAGAGTTCAAAAAGACTGGATAGAAAAGAGCAGTTCAGTACTGAGATTTATCTCAATAGATCAAAGGACATTCACCTTTATTGCACAGTGTATGTGTTTTAGAAACGTCGAGAGGTTACTGTAGTCCCCAAGCTAGACTTTGGCTTCACCGCTATTTGGGTAGCTGCATCTTATTGGCCAATGCACTTCAGTTGTTCAGGTCTCCTGGCAGACCGGAAGAGTGAGCAATCACATGTGACGAGGAAGAAACCAGGAAGGTCCAGCCACTGTCTACATGCTAGAGCTTATGTGTGTGAAGTGTGATGTAGGTGTCGTTGAACCTTTGGAGATGTGTAAAAACAGTACGTTTATAAGGATAGTTTTTCCTTTCCTTTGTTTTCTGTTGTGAGACAGAGGAGAATAGGGAGGATGATCCCGCAACCCTGGGTCAGTGTGGACTCAAAGTTAGGGTTGCCACGGGCGGGGTTCTTCAAAGGGACCCATCAGTTCGCCTTCTCTATTCTCGAGGGTTTTTGTTTCCTTGGTGGCGTTGAGCTTAGCAAGCTTTATTCCATGGGGTTGTTCTCTAACATAAAGAGAAGGCCTGGGCTCCGCTTCTGCAGGGGCGACAGAAGCCCCAGCATGCGGGGGACGGCCGGGTGCAGGAGTTGCAGGGCTGAGAGTGCAGGGGAGGTGGGAAAGTGCAGCCGGGCTCCCACTGCCGGGACTCCTGCGCGTTGCCCAGAGCCTGTGCTATGCGAGGCAGAGGATGCCGCTCCCCGTCCAGCTGAGGGAGAGAGGAGAAGGTGACAAAAGTATGTCTCTCAGCTTACCAGTCACGTCCCCTGGTACCCATCCAACCCCAGCAACAGTGCCTGGCCAAGGGACTGGTGTGTGATGGCCACTTAATGAGTGTTCACCGAAGGAATAAGCCAAGCCTTGGACCTGTTATTATCTTCTTTTGCCTCTCATGGTAGAGAAACAACAATCATGGTGCTTGTTTTTATCTTGATTCTGGATTGTTGGATAAGGGTTTGGAGGGGTGGAGGGGTGTTATTGGAGACTGTAAAATAAGGACTTGACTGATTGACAGTGACCCTGACTACCTACTCCCTCTCCAGTGCTCTGTTGTCTTGTATTCTCCCTGTCCTTGTTTCTGCAAGGGTCCCCTGTCTGTCCCTTCGGACTTGGTGGTGTGCCCTGAACAGGTAGCAGATTGACAAATGAGTTTGAAGTATTTCTTAGGGGCCTGGGAGGAAGGCTGAGAACTAGAGAGAACTGGCAAGGGGAGCAGAGGACAGCTGAGGCCTCCACTGTCACCAGGTGCAACCCATGGGGAGGCTCAGAGTGGAGGCTCCATAAGGGCCAGGGGTGGACTGTCCTCTGGGGTTAGACTGGAATATCAGCAACAGCCCACCCTGACAGTGCATGAGGCATTGTGGGGGTGGTACATAGAAGGGTTTCCAGGCCAGTTCATGTCAAGCTGCATCTTTCTAGGCCTTCAGCAGTGCTGTGACGCCAGGATGGGGGAGGTGAGGTCAGGACCGTTGTATGCCGTTGTGCACCTGTGGGGTGTGTGCTTTCCTGCCCAAGTTTAGGGCCTTTCTTGTCCACTGGGGGTGGTCCCAAGCCCCCTGGGTGCATGGGGGCCCTGTGGGGGGAGTCCAGGTGTGGAACTGGAATAGCCAGAATAGAATAAGGTCAAGGATTTGGTGTGGGGAGAGCCGCATTCCAGTACTTGACTATGGGGCCCAGGGTCTGGGTGGGATGGGAGACGTGATTGGAAAGTTCTGGAGCCATGGTGACTGGGGAAAGGTATGAGTAGAGAGAGATTGGGGACAAGTGACAGCAAAGGCTGGGAAGGTACTGAAGTCAGGCATTATTCTGAAGCGGGCAGGTTGTGACTAGCGGCACAGCTTGCAGCTGGCCTTCCTGCTCTAGGAAAAGGACGAGTTGCCTGCGCACTCTGTTCCGCATGGTGCAGGAAGGAAAAGGCCGCCTCTGTCGTGCAGGTAAGCTTCTTTAGCCAACTAGAACCCCCGAGGCGTGCAACTTGAAGTTTTGAAGACTTAGTTCCTCCAAAGCGATGTCACCCCTTTCTCCCTGTCCATCAGTGCCTTTTATATATTGTATCCTGCTAGCCACTTATTGTCCCTTACTTGAAAAGACCAAGGTGTTCTCTCAGGGACCAGGAGTGCTGTGCCTAGGGTACTCATGGGAATGCTGCCTTTGACCCAGTCCTTCACCATCAGGGAGTGACAGAATGGGGTTTCCAAGTCTCACCAGTGCCAGTGGGCTGCCTATTCCCCACCCTCATCCCTCCATTCTTCTGTTCATCAAGGTATGCACTCTCAGTTCCCTCTCCTGTTAACAGGGGTCATGGGATCTGCTGCAAAGGCTTTTGGGAGGAGAAATTAGGACATGTGCAAAGCACATAGTGTAGTGTCTGGTACAATAAATGGCAGTTGATGTTCATTTGTTATTTTATATTCTCAAAAAATTGTGATAAAATATGCATTGCATAAGAGTTACCCTTTGAACCATTTTTAAGGACAGTTCCGTGGCAGTAAGCATGCTCGCACTGGCGTGTTCCCCTTACTGCCATCCAGTCACAGAAATTTTTCATCTTGCACAACCAAAACTCTGCCTCCATCAACAAGAACTCTGGGTTCCCCACTCCTGGCAACCGCTGTTCCCCTTCCTGCTCTGTGAGTTTGAATACCTTGGGTAACTCACATAAGCAGAGTCATAGTATCCTTTCTTTTGTGACTGGCTAATGCCACTGAGCATGACATCTTCAAGATTGATCCATGCTGGCATGTGTCAGAATTCCCTTCCTTTTAAGTCTGAGTAACATTCTGTTGCACCTCTATTCTACATTTTGTTTATCCACTCATCTGTTGATGGACATCTTCAACCTTCTGACTGTTGGGGATGCTGCTGCTGTGGATATGAACTTTAGGACTCTGTTTTCAGTTCTTTGGGTATTTTTCCGATGTGAAGTTGCTGGATTGATAGGCACTTTTGGCATGCACAGCAAATGACATTGAAATGGTGAAAGTTGCATTTGACTTACTAGCACAGATAGTGGTCTAATGGAAGGACTTGACTGAGAGCTTCTGATGTTTGTCTCGCTTTTTGTGGCAATATCCCAAACAGCACATTGAGTTATCTGTAAATTATTTTGTAGAGTAGAGTTTTGCAAGAGAGTTAATCATGCTCATATCACTCACATAACATAGTATTTATGCATTCTATGTATTTGTATGTTCTAGGACATACAACTCACATTTCACTTTTCATTTTTAATATCAAGTGACTTAAGCATTCCTGTTTGGAGGGCTTCCTTTAACCATTTTTTTTGGGGGGTACTGGGGATTGAATCCAGGGGTGTTTAACCACTGAGCCACATCTACAACCCTTTGTAAATATTTTATTTAGAGAGGAGATCTTGTTGAGTTGTTCAGGGCCTCGTTAGGTTGCTGAGCCTGCCCTTGATCTCGCAATCCTTTTGCCTCAGCCTCCTGAGCCTCTGGGCTTACAGGTGTGTGTCACCATGCCTGGCTCCTTCAGCCATTCTTTTAGAGTGGGTTTGCTGGAAACAAATCTCTCCGCTTCCTTCCCTCTGAGAAAGCCTCATTTTCCTCTGTGTTCCCGAAGGATACTTTTGCTGGTTATAGAATTCTGGGTTGGCAGTTGCTCTCTCAGCAGTTGAAGCATGATGCCTCTTTTTCTGCTTTGTGATTTCTGATGAAGAATCTGCTGTGTCATTTGAGTTGTTTTGCCCTTGTAGATAGGATATCATTTGTTTCTCACTACTTTGAAAATCTTTGTCTCATTTTTAAGGAGTTCGATATGGATGTGTCCTGTCATGGAGTTCTCTGGGTTTATTCTGTTTGGGATTCACTCACCTTCTTGAATATGTACATTTATGTCTTTTGTTAAATTTGGGAAGTTTTCAGCTATTACTTCTTCAAGTATTTCTTTCTCCTTTCCTTCCAGACTTTGGAGGATGTGAGTGTTAGACCTCTTGTTATAGTCCTTCCTGTGCTTGACATTGATCATTTCTTTTAGTCTGTTTCTTCTTTATTGTTTGGATTGCATAATTTCTGTTATTCAAATTGACAGGTTCACTGATTCCTTCCTCTGTCTTCTTCATTCTGCTATTGAATCCACTTAGTGAATTTTAATTTCAGTTTTAGTATTTTGTCAGCTATTTCTTTGCTGAGACTTTCTGTCCTTGCCTATGTGCTTGTAATTATTTATTGACACATTTTGATGATCGCTACTTCAAAGTCCTTGTCAGATAATTCCAGCATCTGTGTCACCTTGATGTTGGCATCTGTTGATTTCTTTTTCTCATTGAAGTTCAGATTTTCTTGGTTCTTGATAGGATGAGTTATATTTTATTATATTCTAATACTTATACTTTTGAGTATTATGTTACGAGATTGTGGATCTTATCTAAACCTTCTGTTTGAATGAGCCTCCCCTGACACTGAGTCATTGTGGGGAAGAGGTACACTCATTCTATGAAGTGTGGGGAGAATTTCAGTCCCTCATGTGGCCCCTGTTCACACCTGGGTGGGAGTGAAGTGTGAGCTCCCTAGCTGACATGGTTATGTTATGGTTGGTTTTGTACTTTGTGCAATAACCTGGACAGTACCTGAGCTGTGCATTCTTTAAATTTAGCTCATGTTGTTGGTGCAGCATGGGTTTGATAAACCTGTTTAATGATAAGCCAGTTCTCAAAATAGGGACTGAGATGGCTATAATCACTAGCCTCCCCAGGATTAGTGTGCATTTACCATTAGCATATTGAAGAAAAGATGTTAAAAATGAAATGACAGTTTCTACTTTATTAACTTTGAAAACTTAAAATGAGAGAAAAGTCTACCTGGACCTACCTGGGAAAGATTTCCAATTTCCTTTGGCTAGATTTTATCAGACTTTTGTAAGTTATTTTTAGAATAGGTCGGTATATCAGAAATACTAGTCAGTAGAAATGAATTTCCTTGGATGCCTTAAGAATTTCAGTGATGAAGTGTTTCATTTCACATACTAACTTACATCTGGGATTTCAGATCAGTATCAGATCTGAAAGATGATGTATATGTCTTTGGAATAATACGTTTTCAGGGTTTTAAGTGGGCACCTGTCCTGTAGCAATGACAATTTAGGATCTCACTGCTGGGTCCCTTACTAACTGAGTGATCTTGAGAAAATCCCCAAACTCTAATGCTTGACTTTTCCTGTCAGTAAAATGCTGTCATAGTACCTGTATCCAAGGGTTGTTGAGAATATTAAATGAGATAATGTGCCTGAAAGCAATTTAGCTGATAGATATTCCACAAACATGAGAGATAATTATCTAGTTTAGCTACCCCAAGCTCATGATGGTGATGGATAAAGATAATGGACCTAATTCTCCTTACTTTTCAGCTGTGCATACCAATGAACTATGGGTTATGCATGTGTATCTTTAAAATGCCTTAAAATTTTTTAATTAGGAAAAACTCTCAAACAGAAAAGTACGAAATTTAAACAGAATGAATACCCACTTGCCCATTATCCAGAGCTAACAAATGGCCATATTTAATTTGCCTCAGTTCTTTTTTATTAAAAAAAAAAAGAAAATAAAAGATTAGGGATATAACTAAAGCCTTATTCTCTCATTCCTTAAATTGGTGTAGAATATTCCCATGCTTATTTTTGTAGTATTTAATACACACACACATATACACATAGCCATAGACAATAGAAGTATTATTTTGCATCATTAAAAACTTATATGATTTAAAAATGGCTTTGAATTGTTGCTATCCCTTTTGAAAACTAGATTCTATATTTTTGAGGTGTATCTCTGTTGCTAATGTAGCTCCAGAGTTTAGAGTAAGGATTCCCTTGTAGTTGTTCCATGCTGTGGATGGACACTTAGGGCTTTGCCTGGTGCGGACAGTGCTGTCAGGGCTGAAGCTGCCGGTTTCCTGCAGTTCCGTGCAATCACCTGGGGAGGGTCTAGAAAGGGAGTGAGTTGCCAAGTGTGTGGGCTTTCTGCAGGAAGGCCAGGTATTCCTCCAAGCATGTGCTCCAGTTAACAACCCTGAGATAGGGCATCAGGTTTTCCTTTTACTACATCTTGACCAATCCTCGATGATATCAGATTTAAAAATGTTTCTAATCTGATGGCCAGGAACAATGTTGCTGTTATTTTTGTTTGCCTGATTACTTTAGTAAGACAGTGCATCTTTTTATATTAGTCATTCAGATGCCCTTTCTGTGTATTATCTATCCATTCACTTTGCACCATTTTCTTTTGAGGTCTTTTGCAGCATATTTTATATAGTGAGCTCTTATTATATGAATTGAAAATATCTTCTGAGTCTTTGATTTTTTTTCATTTCCTCTTGGTGACTTTGGAATAAACTATGGTATATGTTTGAAAAATGGAAACACTTCTGTTTTTCATTTTCAAAGATGATTTTTGTGCTGATGTAGAACATTTTCATGCATGTTTTTGTTTGTACTTGTAGTCTGGGGTTTGGGATGTGGCAGAGAGAACTCTTGGGACTAATATTCCTTCAAATGCATCAGAATTTTATCCCTTTAAAAATACATAGAAGATAGAATTCCTTATTTTCCATGTAGACTTTTTGTCAGTTTATTGAAATCTTGGGCAGAGTCCTAGTTCCCAAGCACCTATGACAAGTTTTCTTGTTATTTTTGGAGACTAACTTACAGCACACCAAAGCTATGGGCGCATTTCCATTACCTCTGCAGCGTTACCAAATAGGAGTTCTTGGGAACATAGAATGTTCTTTTGATCTGATTACAGTGATTTCTAAACAGTGAATAATTTCAGTGCAATAAGCATTTTCTCCTTTCCTTAACTGGTAGTCTTGCTAACAAATAACTTAATTGAGAAATTCAAAGTGTTGGGGCAAGTGGAAGTGAGTTGTGGCTGAGGCTCCTTGTATCTTTTGTTGTGCAATCAAGTAGCACTTATTCACCAACACTGCTCCACATCCCGCCTAAACAAAACCCACCTAATCTCCCAAATCACTTTGCAAAACAAAAGAACACCCAGAAGATACTGAAGCCAGGAGGAAGGGCCAAGGCACTCTCTCTCCATTCGCTGCTAGTCACTGAGGTATTCACTGGACACTGCTCTCACAGTTACATGACAGCTTTAAAGTTGAGCTGGGGACGTGTACACAGGGAGCTGATCCTTCAGGCCACTTGGTGCCTCTTGATGGTTCACTGCAGTTGTGGGGAAAGTTCTACGGAGAAATTAACAACGGACCAGAAACCCGGACTTCCAAGCCTGCACCTGTAGGGCAAGCCTCGGCCCCTGGTCCTGGTCTTGCAGACTTGCCTTCCTTAGGGCAGTGGCCCTAAGGCACTGCCCCATGCTCAGGGCATGCTGGCCTTCTTGTAGGTGTCTGCTGTTCAGGGCGGTGAGTGAGCCTCCTGCCTCCGGGGAGCAGCCAGGGAATTGTCCTCTTGGTCTCATTGGCCGAGCCTTCATCCCTCTTTCTCACTCCCTCAGTTCCTCCCTGGTCTCTCTCTGCCAGTCCTCTACTGCCTGGATGTTTGATGGGAATGTATGGAAATAATGACGGTTTGTTGAATTGCAAACTCTGTTTTCAACGTTACTGCAACTCTGTGAGACAGACACGTTTCAGGTGAGAAAATTGCAGCTCAGAACTGAAGTGTCCGGCGTGTTGGTGACGACACTGGGGATCAGACCAAGCCTTGTGCTTCCAGCTTCCTGGTTCTTGCCATCGTCTCCCTTGTATGTACTGTGAGTGGGCCTCCAGGAGGATATGTATGTACCACATACACCTCTTGGAACTGTAAATTCTCAGGTAAATCTGCTGTTTCCCATTCACTCATTCATTCCTTCAATCCATCATTCATTCCACTGGGGGTAGGTGAGGAGGACTCAGCCATGGAGGGCACATGCGAGCCCCTGCATCCTGGAGCTTACGGTGGAGTGGGGAGAAAGGCCATAGACCCGTGGACACCATTCAGGATGTGGACTGTGCACAGGAGAGAAGAGGGGCCTGGTTAACAGGCTGCTCTCCTCAGCTTCCTCCCCATCTCCATCACAGAGGGAGAGTAAAGATTTGTGTGGAGAAGAGACTCAGAAATGGGTCTTTCTTGAAAAAGTTTTAAAACGTAACACTGCATATAGAGCTTTACAAAAATAAAGATTCCAGAATCTTAGAATCTTGGAGGTCATGGTTTTGCTCTTCTCCGGGCCTCCTGGGAAGCGGCTCATGGCTTCTGGGGCTGCAGCCTCCTGCGATGAACAAGCCTGGTGTGGAGCACAGGGGGGCATTTTGGGCACTTCCGCTTGGAACGCCCCATGCTTGTTCTTCCACCTACGCTCCTTTGAATGCTTTGTTATAACAGATCAGTGGTGATGAGCCCTAGTTTACTATTTCTGGAGATAAGCATTGAAAAAAAAAACCCAACAAAAAAAAAAAAAAAAAAGGAAAAAGAAAAAGAAAACCCCAAAACCCTAATGTGCTGTTTAAATAAAGAAAAATGAGTTTTGCTTCCAAGAGAGCTGTTGCTGTTTCCTTAATGCTTATTCTTCTTCTGAGAGCTGGTTATGGGGGAGTGTGACAGTAGTTTGCCGCGGTGATTACGTCTATGGGGCCAGGGGATGAATTAGAGCCTGGTAAAGGCCACGGAGCCCCAGAACTGTGTGTACATTGCCCCGTGCTTGCCAAGCTAGTCCGCTTTCTAAAAGACCTCCAGAGAGCGCCCTGACGCCCGGCTTCCCTTCTCAGTGTCTAACAGCCTCTGCTGTCAGGAGAGCCTTCTTCATATTTAACCTGGTTTTCCCTGCCATGGCTCAGCCCCGTCACTCTTGGCATCCTTGGTGGTGCAGCATAGTGGGTCATTATCTTGATGATATCCCTACTGCTCCTGAAGGGGAGTCCCTAAGCCTACACCTGTGTGAGTGGGATAAATCTGTTCTGTTCCTCTCCACCCCTTTCCTTGAGGGTCCTGTGTGGAAGTATAATATGACATTTTGTTCCTGAGTCTCTAATACAAATATCACATCAGACCTGTCTCCAGACAGCCACTGGTTCCAGCTTTACTCCAACGGCAGCACCTTTTCAACCTTTTGCTGGCCATCAGTCTATTCAATTGAACTGCTGTTTGTTGACCTCCTGGACGTGAGGGCCATTCTGGAGGCTGAAGAGTGTGAGGAGGAGAGACTGCCCTTGACTTACCCAGATGGAGGGACCCAAATACCCCTCGCCAGTGCTGATCCTTAAAGAGTCTGTGGATTCCCTTCCCCATGAAGACATTTTCTGCTGGTTTACATCTGGTGCATATAGAATTTCTGTCACCGTCCTCAGAAAGTTATGGCACCATCACGTTATCAGTGTGCTCCACCGTGATTCATCTTATGAATGCCACAAGGCAATCTGGAACAATTAACTTTGCTCTGTAAGCCATTGGCGACGCTGTTTCCCATGAGGTTCTGTCTTTGTGACTCCGCAGCTCTTACCACATTTTAAACACCACGACTGTTGGTTGACATGAGCTGTTGGGATATTTCTTCATTTTGTTTTGTTTCTTAGTTGTCTGTCTCTTCACTCCTTCCACCTAAACATGAAAGCGACACAGAGCTTGCGCCTGGCTCCTGCGTGGGCAGCCCTCCCACCTTGGCTGCCTAGCTTTTAGCAGAAGAAATAAAAGTCTATTTATAACGGGTCTCTGATGGATCTCCTTCCTACCTGTGGTTGTGCTCCATCAGCAGGTGTACTGAGCAGATGGAGGAGGGTTTTAATTTTTTCAGTTCAATTAGATCAACTCTCTAGGTTCAGACCAGCGCATTCCCTTTCTCACTTAGTTTCTTCCTCTTGGCATTAAAATTGTCGAGCATAGCAAAACCCAAATTAAGTCCAGGAGATAAAACGCATATAGCGCCTGCTTTTAAAATAAGTACTTTGGCAAAGGAGCCACATTCGACATCAGAGGCTAAATCAGTTTTAACCCTTTCCTCCCTTCAATTTAATGTGAATCACATTAATGTTACGAGTGCTAAAATGCTAAAGATCACAGACACTTTCTTTGTTGCTTATGAGGCACTTTTGGCACTTGAACTTGTGTCTTTGAAACCATATCATAGTGTCTTTGAAGAAACAGTTTGACTCTGATAGGTTCAGTTTATGTGATGAAGAATTTTATTGAGGAGGTGAAGTCATTCATTTTGTGAAGTTCATGTGACTTTTTTTACATGGGCAGTTGAACTGTCCAGCAGAACGATCCAATGGTGGTCCCTTACAGTCCCAAACCAGTCTGAATGTGGCCTTGCCCAGCCCTGGGTTGAGCTTCACTGGCCAGTTACCACAGTTCCTGGATCCCACACATACACAGGGAGGCTGGACTTGCCCCTCACCCTCCGTAGGGCATGTCATCGCCAGCTCCAAGAGCCCTGTGTCTGTTAGTCCCTGCTGTCAGATGGAGGCCACACCTTCACGCATCCCTGGGCATCCTGGGCTCCTGCCCAGCATCACAGCATTATCTTCAGGAGGCTCACACCTAGGCCCCTGTTCCTCCAGCACCATCCAGATTATTTAGTTAATGTCTTTTTGAAGTTGGGTTTGAAGCAAACAAGAGTCGGCCTATTTCAATTTCAATGTATTTGTTTTTGTTCAGTTTATAATTGAAGCAGCTTTCTCCCCGCCTCAATTCTTATTTATCTCTGGGTGATTATTTTCAGGCCTGTGGGTTATGCAGATTTGCTGCTTGTTTTGAAGTCCCTTTCTGCTTTATTAGTGGTCAGGAATCATATGGGGGATGGTGTCTGAAGCCCCCAGCTGAGTGGGGGAAGCAGGGTAAACAGGAGTCGGTGCTGGGTCAGCATCTGCTGAGTGCGTCTGAAGATTCTCCAGAGATGTTTTCTGGACTTTCCTACACTTTCACACTTGGAGGTTGCATACGTATGGTCTAGGACCTCTCAGGCTCCTTTGCAGAGTCAGGGTGACTGTCCCTTTCACCATGGAATCCTCAGGCTCGCACAGGTGACCTGAGCAGGCTCTCTTTGGTCAGCTGTTTTGTTGAGCTGTTAGACTGTGATCTTTCTTCTCACTTTCTTCTGCAGAACCTCTTTTTATCTTTGGAGATCATCCGGTACAGAATCTCATTCTGACATGTGATAGCCTTTTTGTTTGAAAAATGACCCTTTGTATCCAATCATTTCTACATGATGTGGTCTAGTTACATGGCTTTCCTCTAAACCTGCTCTGTGTCAGTCACCTCTTTATTATGGTGGCATGCAAAACTGAAGGTAGCATTTATCTGGTGCAGTTTAAAAAGCATGGGACCATCACTGCCTAGTTAGGGGTTGAGTGCAACTAAGAACTTCCTATTGCTCTTTTTCACTGAGAGGAGTACCTTACTCCCCAGCAGGACTGTGGGGTTTCTCTTGTATCTGGGACAGGCAGAATGTTTCAGGTCTGTGACAGATTCACTCTGATCCTTTGGACCTGGCCACAGTCATGAATATGTGGAGCAGGAAATTGAATAGGGTCCTTAATGAGAACTTGGGGCCATCAGGAATGTTCGTGGGGCCCGTGAACATGAATTATCCCCATCCGTCAAGCCTTCACCCCCTCCTTCCCTCATTGCCGTGCTGCACCCTGCCTGCTGCTCTCTTGTGGGACCCCTTAATCTTGTCTTCTTAGTAGACATCAAAACAATACAATATTGCTAGGTTTTCCAGGATTAGAAAATATATCCCTCAGTTAACTTCATTCATGATTTGTCCACCTCCTCTCCTGCCCACTCCAGCAACAAGTGGAAGCAGCATCAGGAGGGACCATTAGACAGGTTTTTGCCTGGAGGATTCTTTCTTCCTAGCATTATTACCATATCATGCTTCTTTCCAAGAGGCCGGAATGTGGCTGGGGCTGGAAGTGCCTCAATGTGAGGGTGCTCAGGCTTTGGAGCAGTGCCTGGCTCCAGATGTGCACTCCATAGGTGGTTTTTGAATGAATGACCGAACCAAAAGCTTTTTCCAAATTGTTTCAAAAGCAGTCATGCCCTAAGAGGGCCAGAGTTTCCTAATGCAGTGGATCCTCACTGAACTGCTATGCTTGAGAGGCTGTTGCATGAGGGTCTCTCAAATCTCCATTCATGTGTCAAATGCCCAAGCTGTCTCAAATCTCTCTCTTTTACACAAGTAGCTGCCTCATGTAGATTCAGCCATACTTAATGTTCCTTCAAATCATATTCATTCAACAGATTTAAAAATATATTTACCATGTGCCAGGTGCAGAGCTGGGGACAAAGTAAAATTCAGGCTTCCTTCCTCAGTATAGTGAGGAACTATCCTGTGTGTGTGTGTGTGTGTGTGCGCACACGCACGTGCAATATATCACTACAAACTGTCAAGGAAGAGTGCAGGCATTTCACTGAGTACTGGGACTAGAGCAAGGATGTCGAGAAGGGAGAGCAGTTAATTAGACACAGTCATCAGAGAGCTCAGAGCCAGCTGCGGAGAGAGAGATGAGCAGTCGTGACACAGTAGGAGGAGTCCTGTGAGAGGCAGTGTGAGCAAAGGGCCAGCAGGACACAGAGGTCAGGAGTGACCATTTTCTTTTCTGCAAATGAATTGACTTTTGAATTGTATTTTGAGTGATGAGTGGAATTGCATCCACTGTGGGAACTGGCAGGCCCTACTCCAGGTGGGTAAAAGCTGAGCGAGGACAGGCAGCAAACTGGAGACTGGTGCTGTGTGGTGAGAGCATGGACTGACGGGCAGAGCACCAGTGACACAGCAAGAAAGTGACACTGCAGTCAGGTGCTGATGGCTTGCTGTAGGAAGCTGGAGCTGTGCTGTAGAGGCACCTCAGACCAGAGCGGGAGACCTGCAGGGGACTGGGGAAAACTTCATAATTTGGAAATCTTGGATTAAATGAATGATTTTATAAGAAAATAAAGAATACCCAGATTACCCTAAGAATAGGTAGAAAAGCAGGTAGAGAAAGCTGCTTAGTTAAAAGGAAAAAACAACAAAAACACCCCAAAGAAACAAAACCTAGCATCCAAAGTGCTATTGCAATCATAATTGTGAAGACCAAATATATAACAGAAGAACTGTGCTATTTAAAATCTTTGAGAACACAGAGAAAGGACGAAGTGGTCTTGTTCATGGCATTAGATGAGTCTCACCTGATAGGACGTCAGAATCAAAGCCTGACTAATGTGTCAGCAAGCCAGGTACTCATTCATAGAGAGAACCTCTCGGCCCCATGTGATGGCACTGTGCCCTGCGCAACTCGCCCTGCCTCCTTTCATAAACCTCGTGTCTGCCAGGCCAGGCCTCCCTCCCAAGCTGGCTGGGGAGGCACGGAGACAAGCCTGGACCCTGCTGCTCCTGCCACCCAGGCTAGGGCCTCTAATCCCTAAATGCTGTGACTTTGTGTTTGTTGTTGGTCAGATTTGACACCAAGTTTTTCTACTTTATTTTTTGTGGTGCTGTTCTGGTGATAGAACCCAGGTTGGGCACATGCTAAGGAAGTTCTCTACCACTGAGCTACACCCCCAGCCCCCGCTACTTTGTTGTTGTTGTTTTTTTTAAGACTTAATTTTTTAGTTACTTGTGTTAGTCCTAATAGAATTTTCTTCCTCATTTGCATTTTTTTTTTTTACCTGATTCAAGGGTCAGTTCTGACAACTGGTCACAGCTTTTTCCTGAGTCCTGCACTGCCTCTGTGTTTTAAAGAACGACTTGTCACCCCGTAGTTCATTCCAGAATACAAGGGCAGTCCAGTGGTGGGCAAGCTGGTGTTGTAATGAGCCTGATTCATCAGGGAGGAAGCTGTGATCATCCCCATAGATGTTCAAAAGCCATTTGATGTAATTCAATACCTGCCTTTTCTTACAAATAAACACAAGCTCTTAGTGAATGAGATGCAGGAGGCCACTTGTCTCATGATAGAGAGCCTCTCTGAAGAGCCATTAGCAATGTCATTGACTTATTGGTGGAAAAAAGCATTCTTACTAAAGTCATGACCTGATGAAAATGCCTGTCATTGTCATGGTCCTTCCACCTTGTTTTGGAAATTAGAAATAATGCCACTAAACAATATAAAGAAAAAGAAGCACAGATATTGATGCTGAATGTCAAGGAGGGAATGTGCCATCCTCATAAGCAATGACACTGCAACCCACTAGATTATGGTATTAATGCATCAAATAGTTTATTAATTTCACATATTGAGTAGGAAGTGATTCTGTGACAGGTGGTCATGATCACCTACTGTGTGCTGAGTGCTGTGTTGGGCTGGGGAGATCAGAGAAATGCTCAACCTCACAGTCTCCACTGGTTGGTTTCAGGGGAGGCCAGACTTGTGGGCAAATCATGCTGCTACCGTGTGATGACATGGCATTGATACAAGCTGGGATGCCGTAGGTGTACGGAGCAGGGTCTGCTAGGATGAACTGGGTATTTTAGAGATTAACAAAGGCGAAGTTCTATTTGGGCTGGATGGAGGTGGAGACTTGGTCAAAGGGGCTGCTGCGCATGCTCCTGCCTGAGCCAACTATAGCTGTATGATACCTGATATGTACTTACAAAATCATTTCTTTGCCTGATGTTTTCCAGGGGTGCTCTCTTAACACACAGATTCTTCTGTAGAACTTCATGAACCATTCGCATTAGATATTCCTACTTTGTTGGGAATTGAATTCCCAGGTTGGTTTTAGGGAAAAAGCCAAAGACAGAGGAGGGGATAAGGATGGATAGGTCCAGAGAGAAGTTGGAGAAATGGCATCTCTGGGCCCAGGGAGGGCAGTGGGCACTTGAGGAGAAGTGCCAGGGAAGAATAGAGTCTCCAGAATGGTATTATGGTTTGGATGCTGGGTGCCCCGCAGAAGCTCCTGTGTTAGAGCAGGAATGTTCAAGGGTGTGCAATGATTAGATCATGAGAGCTGTGTCTCAATCGGTCCATCCTAGTTTGAATGGACTGACTGGGTGGTGTCTATGGGCAGGTGGGCATGTCTAGAGGAAGAGTCCACTGGGGCTGCTCTGGAAGGGTGCATCTTCCCTGCCCCTGTGTCCTGGCTGCCATGAACTGAGTGGTTCTCCTTCACACCCTTCTGCCTTAATGTTCTGCCTCATCTTGGGCCCAAAACAATGGAGTCTGCCAGCCATGGACTGAGCCTCTGAAACCATGAGCCAAAGGGAAACTCCTCTAAGTTGTTCTTGTTGGTTATTTTGGTCACAGTGATGAAAAGCTGACTAACACAAAGTGGCAGCAGAGATCATCTAAAAACTCTGTTCCTTTCCTGGCTGTGCCCAGGGGACCCTAACTCAGCAGTATGCTTAGAAAGGGGAGCATGGGTTGGTTTTGTCCCTGTGAAAGTATGAACTTTAGGAATGGAGAAAGAAACTGGCCCTATGTGGGCCAGTTTTAGATGACTGTGTTTAGATGACTTTTAGCTGTTGGATTACATCTTTTTCTAATCACAGTGTCTTGTGTCTATAGATAATCAGTAATTCAACAATACCGCCATGAATAAGAGCCGTGCGTGGACTTCCCTGGTTACCGCAAGATCAAGCAAATACATATCAGGCTCTTTTTTTTGTGATAGCTGCTAGTATTGAAGTATTTTAATTTTCAATAGCTTGGACTATTTGCTCTGATGAGCCTGTTAAGGAATGTTGTCAGAGAAAATCTAAATTTACCCTAATTTTCAGTCATGAATAAATTTCTGATTGCATAATGAAGAAAATTCCAGCTCCTGGCATCCTTGTTTCAAGTCACATCAATTTAACGTTCCATCTTAACAGGGGACCCCAGAGGTGGACTGTAAATACAAACACAAGAAGCCCCTCCTCCCTCTGAGGAGATGATAAGTTTCCATCAGCCAAGAAAGATACCCAAGCAAGCGCATCTGCAGGATTGTAGTGAAGGTTTCTGGTTGTTCTGTTTCACGGTCTCCTTGGGCTAATGTTGGCGGCAGTGGCTGGCAGATCCTGGGCATTTGTGGCTTTTCTGGGTGTTCATTTCTGCGTTGGAGGTGTTACTTCATGGCAGGGATAATCAGGGCTGGTGTGCATTCCCTGGTGAGGGAAGACTCTGTAATAACGATCCCTCATCCATTTGTGCAACAAACATCAGGGGAGTAGGAACTATGTTCTGGGAACTCAGAAGTGCTGGGGACACACCTGTAACTGTGGTTCCAGCCATGTGTAAAGGCTCCTGGAGACACAGCGAGTCACAGGAGACCTATCTGTACCTCCCAAGGTCTATAATCCTGCTCGGGATGTACTATGGGCCTCCTCAGGTCTCCTTTCAGAGACCTTCCTTGGTTCCCCACAGTAAAGCCTGAACTCTCCAGCCTAGTCCCCGAAGTTCTTCACAGCCTCACGATGGCCACCTGGGTGTCCTCATCTCTGGCTGCTGCCTCTACACCCTGTGCTCATCTCTTGCCTTTTCTTGGCATGTGCTCCTCCTACCCCTGTGCCTTTGCACCTTCCATTTTCTGTGTTGAGGCTGCCCTGCTTCATTCACTCTAGCTGGCAGACTCCTGCACATCCCTCAAAACCAACCATTAAGCTCCTGTTGGAGACTCTTGTCCTAGCCTCCCTCCTACTCACCCAAGGCAGAGTTGCTCTGTGGGCCTGTGCTAGAACCTCTGGAATATAGGGTCACTCTGGGGAGAGGTCATTGGCACCTGGAACACTGGAAGGCAATAGTCCTCAACTTTCTTGGTCCAGCCCTGTCTGGTCTGGGCCACTCTAGGAGGATCTCAACATTTACAAAGTCAGGTTCCATAGACTCTGAAGGAGGAACCCCCTATTTCAGGACCTTGGGAATCCCTTGTGAACATGCCCTGAAGCCTTCCAAACATCTGTGTGGACCCTTATTCTGCCTTATTTATTTATTTGTTTTTATTTTCACAGATTG
This sequence comes from Glaucomys volans, assembly GCA_020662805.1. NCBI lineage: Eukaryota > Metazoa > Chordata > Mammalia > Rodentia > Sciuridae > Glaucomys > Glaucomys volans. The sequence continues at coordinate 617,260 of JAJEJO010000590.1, read as the reverse complement.
CATTTCGATTCATTATTTGCAAATGGGGTACAACTTTTCATTTCTATGGTTGTACACAATGTAGATTCACACCATTTGTGTAATCATTCATGTGCATAGGGTAATGATGTCTGTCTCAGTTCACTATCTTTCCTTCCCCCCCCCCCCCCCCCCCACTTCCTTCACAACGCTGCGAAGTTCCTCTATTCTTCTCTTACCCCCGCTGCTACCCCAGCTTCCTTGTTATATGTCATCATCCACTTACCAGAGAAACATTCGACTTTTGTTTTTTTTGGTTTTGGCTTGTTTCACTAAGCATGATATTCTCCAACTCCATCCATTGACCAACAAATGCCATAATTTTATTCTTCTTTATGGCTGAATAATATTCTGTTGTGCATATATACCACAGTTTCTTTATCCATTCATCAACTGAAGGGAATCTAGGTTGGTTCCACAATCTAGCTTCTGTGAATTGAGCAGCTATGAACATTCATGTGGCCGTGTCACTGTAGTGTGCTGATTTTAAGTCTTTTGAGTATAAAGCAAGGAGTGGCATAGCTGGATCAAATGGTGGGTCCATTCGGAGTTTTCTAAGGAATCTCCACACTGTTTTCCATAGTAGCTGCACCAATATGCAACTCCACCAGCAATGTATGAGTGTGCCTTTTTCCCCACATCCATGCAACACTTATTGTTGCTTTTGTTCTTCATAATAGCCATTCTTGTTCTGCCTCCTTATAGTTAGTTCATAGCTATGCCTGTATAAGCACCCTCTAAGAACACTATAGTGAATTAAAGCCACCAACTCCATGGAGATCCATTACCTTGATTATTATCCCTTAATATTACTATGTAACTTGTCCATAAGTATGTGGACAAGGGATTAATAATTAAGGGATTATTATCCCTTAATTAATATTGCTATGTAACTTGTCCATAAGTATGTATCTTCATAATCAAATATAAATGGGTCTTTGTTGAAGGGACTGGATTTCTGATGAATAAGAGGGTCACAGGACCTGGCAGGGCCTCTGCTTGAGTCCTACCTGGCTGCCTTCCTCAGCTTCTGGAGGCAGTGGTGAAGGCACCGGATGTGTTTCCTGCAGCCCTTAAGCGCTGGACTCAGCTCTGGGTTGCAGCGGGCCAGTTGATTGACATGTGGAGTGATTCCTGCAGGAAAAGCAGTCAGGGCAGGGCCTGCCTGTGTTTGGGTCTCTGCTTAGCACCTGGGTTCCAAGGGATGAGTACACAGTCTTTGCCTTTTGGAGAGAAAACTATTAAAAGAAATGTTGCGACCAAAAAAACCTGTTGTGTTCTCTGACGGATGTGCTCGACTCTTGGAGAGTTCCAGGTGGCCAGTGAAAAGGACTTTAGGGGAGCAGAGACGAGGTTAGAGGCAACTTCCCAGAACTGGGACTGGGGTAGGACAGTGGAGACAAAGGCTCTGTCTCATCAGGGTCCTGGCAGAGAGGCACTTGGGGGTTAACTGGAAGAAGTTGAAAGAAGGAACTGTGTGCAAAGGTACGCTCAGGGCAAGGGAAACCAACGTGGTGGCGGAGCGCCCCGGAGCTGGCAGCAGCTGAGCACTCCCAGCCCAGAGCAGGATGGGGAGGGTTTTAGCCTTTTCACTGCTGTGACTGAAGGACCTGGCAAGAACAAGTAGAGAGGAGGAAAAGTTTATTTGGGTGCTTATGGTTTCAGAAGTCTTAGTCCATAGACTGCCAACTTCATTCCTAGGGGCAGAGGTGAGGCAGAACATCATGGAGGAAGAGTAAGGTGGAGGGAAGCAGCTCACATTATGATCAAAAAGCAGAGAGAGATTCTACTTGCCAGTTAAAATATATATACCTCCAAGCCACACCCACAATGCCCACCTCCTCCAACCACACCTTACCCGCCTTCAGTGACCACTCAGTTAATCCCATCGGGGATTAATTCACTCATTGGGTTAAGGTTCCCATGACCCAATCATTTCTCCTCTGAACCTTCTTGCATAGTCTCACACGTGAGCTTTTGGGGACACTTCACATCTAGACCATGACAGGGAATCCTGGCTGCAGGTCACAAGTTCACTATTGGCAGCCTCTGTAGCGCCAAGTATTGCCGAGTATCTCTTTTGCTTGTGCCTCATTGGTCCTTTCGTAGGACTGCTCTTCTAGAACCTCCGTCTGCCCTGCTGTGCGCCCTGAATGAACTACTGATATATCTATGGGCTTTCGTGACTGACCTCTGGACACCTGGCCACAGGGAGACACTGGTTGGAGATAGGACAGCTGAGACTGATTGGGGATTTATTCCAACTCTCTAGTTACAGTTCGGCAGTGGTTGAGTTCCTCTACTGAAGGGCATGGTTCCTGAAGGGCTCTGCAGAGGGTGGGATCAGGGAATTTGTAACTGTACCCAATAGGAAGGACATGGGGTTCTCGCTGGGTGAGAGGTGAGAGAGGCACCCCGTAAAGCCTTGTACTTTGCCCATCTGTGTCTGGTTTCTAACTCCAACACCATCGCATGCATACCAAAGGGTAGGGACACCAAGGGTTACAGGCCTCTTCTCTGTGTAAGGCTTAGTCACAAAAAGTGCACCTAAAACTTTTGGATTCTTTAGCCAGCATGAACTCATTGTAGTTCAGTTCAATTCAGTCCAGCTTTCACTGAATATCTGTAATTTCCTTGAAACTGTGCCAAGTATGCTCAGGTACCACGATGAGAAGGCATGGAACTTTCTTCTGGGAGTGGGAATGTGTTGGGAGAGATGGCTACATGAACTAATGGTACAGCCACAGTAAAGCTGGGCAAGTATGGAGCAGGGCAGTAGGACTATCTTACTGCTTTGCATTGATCGGCAGGCTTCCTCCTCTTCGAAAACATGTAGCTAATGAGCTGGCCAGGCCCACTGCTTTCGCCTCAGTGCTGTGTCTTTCCACACCTGCATGATTTGTATGCATATCGAGAGTCTTTTGTCTGTGTTCTTCCAATTTTTTGTACTTGTTATTAAATTTACACAATTTAATTACAGATTAGGTGAGTCAATGGAATAGAAGTGCAAAAAAGTCTTTTGTTTGCTTTAAAATTATGCCAAACATTTTGGAAAACTTAATAAAGGCTAGTTATTTACAAAGTGCCATTGAGCAGGCATGGGCACAAGGAGGATCTTGTCGTGGATCAGTGTATCGAGACTGGGCAGTTTCTAGATACTTCTATGAGGTAGGAGTGAGTGATAGATGAGGGGTGGGAGCTTGATGAGGGTGGAGTTTGCCGAAGGTGGGAGAGAGTTCCCTGGGCCTGCAGGAGAACTTCTGGTGGCCCTGATGGTCCCCCAAGGCTAGAGACCATGACTGATGACAGCAGCCTGATTGTCATCCTGGGAGTCCTCCACCTGTGCTCAGCAGGCTGGGGATTAAGTAGAAAGAAAGAGGCTTGGAACAATCTGGGGTGGGATTTTGTGGGTCATGTGTGCCAGAATGTTAAATGGAAAAGATATTTGGAGGTTGGGGCAAAGTGCTTTAATTCTTTTGGAAAAAAAATCTAGTAATTCTTCAAAGTGACCAACATAAAGACAGAGAGGCACCTGCCCTATGTTCTCCAGGGTTCTAGAAACCAGTTTGCCTTCTGCCCCACATATATATGAATCTACCAAAAAGGTGGTATTGTGGATGTCAAGGAAACTGGCTGTGTTTAGAGGAGCCCACTGCCTCCCAGGTTACCATGGCAAAGCTGAAGAGCCACAGTTACCCAGCATGCCATTGCTGTCGTTAACTAGCTACCAGCAAATTCCTGCCAAGAGCATTAATGTACATATCGAGTACATTAAGCACTCTAAGGACCCAGGTGGTTTCCTGAAACTTTCGAAGGAGACCAATGAGAAAAAGAAGGAAGCCAAGGAGAAGGGGACCTGGGTCCCATGGAGGTTCCAGCCTGCTCCACCCAGAGAAGCCCACTTTGTGGGAACGAGGGGATGTGCAACCTGAGCTGCTAGAGCCTGTGAATTCAGGGCATAAGAGGTGCTAAAAAAAGAAAGACCTCTGGACTTTTTTAAAAAGTGATTTAAATGGCAACTGTGCTGTATAGTCTGAGGTAAGCAGATCCAGAGATCAGAGTAGGACCGAGGGAGTGGAAGCTTGACCTGGGCTCAGAGCAGGTGGAGTGGGAGAACCGGCGAGGCTGTGTCAGGGAGTGAATGGCTTATTGACCTTGGGGCTGCTGGGAGAGTGGTTCTGGTTTGGGTGGCTGCTACTATGGCCCAGTAAACTAAGTGGATGAGAAGACATCGAGGGTCTTAGAGGCAGTGAGACCTTGAGACTACCTCACACGGTGCCAGGACTTGGGGTGGAAGGTGGATGGGGAGACAAGTGGCAAAGCCATTGACACATGTGTTGACATTCCCAGGGAGGCCATGGAGTAAGAGAAAAACAGAAGTGGTGGATGGTGTGATGGCCTGGGCCATGAGGGACTTTCTCCAAGGAGAGGGAAGTGACGACTTTTTTGTTCTTTAGGGAAAATCTCTTTTTCTGCAAGTACAAAATTTGTGCTTTTATTTGGGCATGGTGCTGCTTCCATTTGAGGGGCATCTACTGTTCTATGTGTAAATGTAATGAAAACCCAAAAAGAAGCTTTGGTGCCATAATTGGAGCTAATAGTCACTTCTCGCTCCTATGATTCTACTTTGATATTAAATAAGTTTTTAAAAATAGACATCAGTTGGTAAATAGAACAGGATGTATGGTTAAATAGTTAAAATTATTTTCATTATTGCAATTATAGTGTGCCTTGCCATTTCATACCAAATATCCACTTCTTTCCTGAAATTTTGTAAGAAATCTATTATTCAAGGATGCAGATATGATTTTGGGGGGGCTTGATTTAAACATTTTTATGGATTAGATATGAATTCAGTAAAAATAATTGAATTAAATTGGATGAAATGAATAATTCATAACATGTAATTTCACATCAGTTTTAATATAAAAGTAAAGCTATTAGCTTACATGCTAAGGAAACGTATTTTATTATTTAGAAAGGTAGTGAACATGTATTATTTTGGAGGATAATTCACTTTATGATGAAGAGCTGCTAAGCTGTAAGATTGAGGGAAGGCAGACAATTGGAGGAGGCCGCTTTGGTGTGGTCCCCACTCCCCTCTCCTCCATGAAGCCCCTGTGGCCGTGGGCTGCTCCCAAGTGATTTCAGGAGGTATGTTGCACTTAGCTTCTAGGTGATCTTGAGGGTGTGTCAGGATGTTCTGGGGATCATGAAGCTTACAGGTGCTTCCTCTGAGGAGCAGAGAACAACTCTCTGGTGACTTCTGCCCTCTGAGACTGAGTCCTCAGGCCCTTGATTACACAGAAGACCTTCCCTGTGCTCCCACACCCCTCAGTGTGGGCTAAGCACTTCTCTTCTCTGGCTCAACTTGAGTCCCTGTCAGGGGAGAGCATGCAGCTGGGTCGCTGTGGTGACCCCATCTGAGTGGGGAGCTGCTCTTTTTGCACATCTCATCATGATCTAGCAGCTGAATCTAGTGCCACATTGGACAGACTGTTAGAAGACCCAACCTGGTAGGAACTGTCCTTCTTCTTAGCTTGCAAAAAGTCATTGATTCAGTGACATCATCTGGGTCCCTAATGGAAGTTCTTTCTTTTAAACACTTCTGGTTGGTCACAGTACCAGCTGGTCCCCAGAAGTGTTGTGCAATAGATGGTGCAGGATCCTCACCTCTGCCCTCTCTTCATTCATTCACAGAAATGATCTAGTACTTGCTGTTACATGTGTGTGATTACATCCATGCTGGTACATGCATCCATATGTCATCTTCTGTCAGGCTACTTGACCATTGTGTAGTAACTAGACAAAATCAGCACTTCCTTGAGAAGCCCTCCCCACAGCTTTTATGATCTGACATTAATCACAGGCACTGAGAGTCAAATTTCCACAGAACTCAGCCAACTTTTGGAGCATGGCTCCATCCGTATGCATCTTTAAAAAAAAAAAAAGAAAGGAAAGCCTTGTATGTCTTGCTACCTTCATGCCATACCTGGAAGAGTATGCCCAGGATAAGAGTTCAAGGTTCTTATAATTAAAGTTATAATTAATAAATTCATAAATACTGCCTGGTGAGAGAGGTTGTATCTTAGGTCAGAATTATTTCAGCCGAAGTGGAGGAAGAAGACAGGTGGGTGAGAAGACAATAAGGCTCAGAGCTTCAGTCCTTTTGCTCTTTTGATTTTTTTTTCTTTTGTGGTGCTGGGGATCAAACCCAAGGCCTTGTACATTGCTGTGCAAGTGCTGTACCACTGAGCCCCTTCCCCAGCCCTAATTCTGGATTGTTTTGAATAAAAGATGCATGTTTACAATGAATTAAGGTCAGATAGTGTCTCTAATGAAAATGCAGGAGTAAAACCATGCCAGATCACCTGCTGAAGTTAACCACAAAGGACGCTTTGGTGTACTTGGTGGACAACTCAAAAATTCCTTCCTTCATCTGCTTAGTCCCTCTTGGTTTGTAGATTGCTGAGTACTTTGACTTTGTCCTCTCTGTGGGGGTATCTATTGTGATTGTCTATGATTTTTTTTTTTTTTTTTTTTTTTCAAATCCTCCAGTTTCTAGAATTTGGGACTATGTTCAATTCCATTCCTTCTCTTTACAGAGCTTGACTATTTTATAAATGAACACAATATACTGGGGTGCAATGAGATGAAGGAGGAGCAGATTCCAGCCATTTCAGCCATCTTCATTTGGATGAGCTCCTTTTGAAGCTGGTGGGGTCTCATGCTTGTGTTTTGGGCTTCTACTGGCTAACTTTGTTTGATAGGAGCAGCCTGGACTCAGGGTGCCTAGATGCCGCAAAGAAGGGTGATGTGGGAAATGTTCGAGAGGCCCTTCCTGTGGTTCACTACTAACATCAAAACAATCAATGAGTGCTTGATACTGGGATTAAGGCATTTGTTACAGTTATTGCAAGAAGAGAATTGAGTTACTTCAGCTTACTCTATTAAAATTCAAAAGATTGTTGTTAAGTTGAAGGAATAGGTAATTTTAAAATGCCAGAGTTTGAATAAGTATTAGTAAAGAAATTTAGATACAAAAACCTAATATTTTCATCCTTATGGTATTGTGGAAATTTAAGTCTTACTGAATTTGAGGCATTTTTTTCAGACATTCTGGAAGAATGGCTTTTGTGCTTCCCACCTGTGAAATGGTTTCTCTGGGCAGTGTGCATGCTGCCCCTCAGCCTTTCCATGGGACAGTGCTCCAGTGCATTGGGAGAGGGCAGCAGGCTTGGTTTCAAGAAACCTTTAAGGAGTTTCCTCTTTTAAGTGTCAGGGATGAATATGATTGGCGTACCCTGTATCATGTGGCATCACTATGTCTGCCAGTTCTGATTTTGACTGTCTCTTGGGCTCTCTGAACTTTGATGACTTGTATCGACCTGTCATTCCCTGCAAGTGGAACCCTTGTGACTGCGCCGTCCAGCTGGCCTAGAGATGGGTGGCTCAGCACCTGCCCCTCTGTTGGCTTTGTTGTCTGGGCCTTGTAGAAGGCAGAACTGTCCCTGGTGACATCCGGGAAGGAATTGCTGCAATACATCTGGTTCCTTTAGACCCTCTGGCAAGGTCTTTGCTACTGGGCTTTTCTTTCTTAGCCAAGGTGCTCTTGGTCAAAATGTTTACTAAAGATGTCCCATGCAAAGACACGTGGTAGTGAATCATGTCAAACACTTGTTGTGCTAATTATGTTTCAGATTGGTTTTATTGCAGGACCAGAGTTTAGAAAAACATTTGGTGTTCTTGGTAAACCTGGTAAATTCCGGCCTTCACACTGCGTAACGGGCCGTTCCTGTCTTCATTCTCTGACAGTTCACCAGTCCCCTTACGGGGAGAAGAGTGTATCTGAACACTTCCCCGCTGTGTTTTACATAAATCCTGTGGCTCATTCATGGAATTCCAATCCACCAAAATGCTCTGTCTCTCCAGCATCTGACTGACCAAGATGACATTTCATGATAGACAGTCAGACACAAATTTGTTGTTTCTTATGCATTTTCTCTCTTCATTCCCCTGATCTTGAGCCAAAGGAGGCTCAAAAAAACAAAGGACCAGATATTGGGAGACATAAAGACATTTTGTGTTTGCAGGTGGTTGAGTTGAATCTGTGTCCAGACCTTCTCATCCTGGCGAAGCTGGGTGTTGCCTGGGATGGAGTCAACATTCGGCAGACACTGTCCCATTCCCCACATTTCCCCTTTCTCTCTCTCCATACATATCTGTACCCATGACATGTAATTGGTGGTAGCAGTATGAATTTGACACTGTGGGTGTGCTGGGTCCCCACTGTCCGTATACTGGCAGTACCAAGCCTTGGGAGTAGCAGGTATGGATGGAGGGTGTTGGAGGGTGCGAGTCTAGTAAGCACATGACTGGGCAGTGTTACTGGCATTATCAGTGGTGCTAAACATTCAGTGCAGGACGGTCCCTCTTCCTGCCCCAAACAGAATTATCTTGCCTCAAATGCCAGTAGCACTCTCAGGGAGAAACATGCTCTTTAGAGTGTGCAGGAGTAAGTCCTCAGCAACTGGAAGTCTGTTCATAATTCTGCCCTAAAGGATAGCAGCTGTTCAGGGGCAGTTAGGGAGCCTGTGCCTTGGCTGAGACTATTATTCAATGGGAATGTTGACTGAGTCTTGAGCCCCACTGTGAGATTCTGGATATGTTAAGTTGAAACTTATATGTGAATATTATTTTAGGTTTCAGGGCATTGCTATCGTTGTTCTCTTCTGTTGGTATGGGTGAAATAAGGGTTGTTACTGTTTGAATCATTCCCCCTAGACATTCTTTCACTGGGAAGCTATTAGGTAAAATTGGGTTGGCTTTGTGGACAAGGCATATCGCCAGAAAAATAATCTGAGCGTCACTATGCACACACACAGAGGCTGCACACACAAAGACACTTTGGAGGGCTCTTTTGATATTACACAGGGAAACCGACAGTGCCAATAATAGCACAGGGCTGTGTCTCTCACGGTGCTTTTGAAGGCATAGAAAGCAAATGACAATTCCAGTGGTAGCTAAGATGTATTTTTGCAGTGGCTGGAAAGAAACTGGCATTCTTAGAGGGTCCAGCAAATTGTCTTTGAGCCTTTGAAGATACGCAGAAAGCTAATGACACCTCTGAGGATCGCCTTCTCAGGTTTAGATGCCACAGATGCCAGCGTGCTAACGCCAGGATATAAAACCTTTCTTATAGGGCCTTTAAGAATCCTCCGCAAGCTTTTATTAGCAGGCTGAGTGTGGATATAGAAATGTTAATGGTCTGTGGAGCAAGCTCAGCTTGTTTTTGCTGAACTACAGAACTATAAAAGTTATCAGAAAGGACAGGCATTCTCCGCTTTTTCTTGGTCCCTTTGTTTCTTGTTTGTTTCCTTCTTTATGGAATAACAGAGTACCTATCATGTGCTGAGTCCTGTGGATACAAGGGTGAGCAGGATCTGAGTGTTCTTGTCCACAGTGCCAAGCGGAAGGTGACAATGTTGCAAATAGAGCACAAATGAAATGGAAATTTAGCCAGGAAGAAATTACTTCTGGCTGATATGTTCAAAGAAAGCTACACAAGGAAAGAGTCGAGATGGTATTTAACTGTTTTCAAGACTGCAGGATTTGGGCAGGTAGCAATTAGCTTGCCAGGAGAGAGAAGGCAGCGTTGTAGGGGAGAGCACTCCCCCTGGGGGAATAGTGTTCACGAAGGTTAGGCCTGGAGTGATGTGAAGCAGGGCAGCTAAGATTAGGAGGTTCCTGGAGTGTGCTGCTGACCTTTCAGAGAAGGAACCTTGATTTATTGACTAGTCCTCGTTTGCAACTCTAGTCCTCAAACAGTGACTCCTGTGGAGCTTGTTAGAATTTCAGTGTCTGGGAGCTCCCCCTTCCCTCCTGGTTTGGAAGATCCAGTGGTCCTGCTGTCCCTTACTGCCCATGGCCAGTGTCCACCTGGCAGCTAGCCACGAGAGACCCTGCTGCTGTGTGTGTTACTGAGCTGGATTCCTGGAATAGCAGGATCATTAAGATCACTTTTCTAGGAAGTATATTCCCAAATCTCTTAAGCAACCACAATGACATCTTCTATTTTATTTAATTTTATTTTAGTGGTAATACCAGTTATACTAAAATGACTGGTAGGGAAGATCTGATCAATGTTTATAAGCCTTTTATATGATCTTCTATCAACTCTTTTATTATCTGATTTGATTAGTAAAGAAAAGGACAGGGAAGACAGACATGTGTGATCTTCCTTCACAGGTCACATAGAGTGAAATAGTTCCTACCTTACCAGTACAGTGCCGTGTGCCAGATACTATGCTAGAGGCAGAAAATTTCCCAGGGTCATATGACCCAGGGTCATAAAGTTGCAGGGTGAGTGTGCAAAGGTAGGTCTTTTGGCTTTCAGTCTGGGTGAAACCCACACTTCAGGGGAGTAAGGCCTTGACCATTTACATATAACCATTTGGTCTAGAAGGTACTAGAACAGGCTGAGCCTGTATTCCCTGTAAGGAGCACTGGATGGGATCCTGCCTGTAGCTGAGTGTTCCAGGAGTGCCTTTGAAGGCTTTGAACTGCCCAACAACCAGGGGAGGAAAGCCACTGGCATGGAAAGTCTGGGAAGATGTGGGTGCCCCAGATCCATTGTCTTAAGGTATACACCTTCAGTGGCATTTTCCCCTGGACTGTTGGGGAGGCACTGAGATGGATGGTGGTGGGTGAGTGGGGTTCTTGTTGATAGAGTACCAGCCAGTATTGTTGAGGGCTGTGTATCCAGCCCACTGAATCCTCAGGACTGCTCTTTGAGAAGTGTATTATTGCCATGTGTTACAAAGAGGACTGTCCTGAGGAGTGCCCTGGCTCCTGGACTCCACACTAGGAAGGTGCTGGGGCCAGGGCTGCCTGGGTGCTGATGGTGGGCTCCTGGCAAGGGTGTGACTAGGTTTTAGAGTCCTCCTTCCGACACTGTTTGATTTACTTAGCCTGTATCTCAGCCTGGGTTTCACCTCCTACCAGCTGCGGCCATTCAAGCCTGGGCCGCTCCATACCTGAGCTTTGGCATTCCTCAAGACTGAAGTGGCTCCTATGTCAGGGGGCTGGTGTTTGGCTTAAAGCAAGATGACTGATACTGAGTTCTGGGCCCTTGGAGGGGCACCTGCGAGTGGCCAGGAAGCAGGAGCATCTGTGGTGATGGTGCTTCTCTGTTGCTGAGCCTTCACTGGGTGCACACCCTGTGGGTGCACACACTGGGTGCACACCCTTTCGGCCCGCGCTCCAGATCCTGTGTTGAAGGAACTGCTGCTGGGGTGAGTGTGAAACGCCTCTCCCTGCCATCTGGCTTCCTGCTTTCTCCCTCTCCCTCTGGCGACCTTTCTGTTGTTCCACTGGGGGCGAATGCCAAGGAACTCTAGGCATAGGTTGGTCACTCTTACTGTGCTAGAAAATAAGAAAAAGAATGGCTTCTGTGTGCTGGGCTCCACCAGGAGGCAGGTGACTCTGCCCCACCAGTCTGGAGCTCACGGTGGTCAGTGTCACACTGCACACAGGAACTGCTCGGACCCAGTGGGTCAGCACACAGTGGGGATTTTAATTTCTATTTGAGTCAGTGTTGCTCTCAAGTATGGGTGACATGTGACAGATTCATGCTGGTGTCTCCCACGCACCAGCCCTGCCAGTGTTGTCTTGGGTTCTGGGCCTCGTTGTCCTGCCTGGCTCTGGTCTACATCCACCATGGCCTGTGCCTGCTGTGCCCTCATGGGCCCGTCTTGACTGTGCGCCGACAGGGCTCTGGTGCCTGGCAGTGACCCAAGCAGAGCCTGACTGTCTGACAGAGGTAGTAGTGACATGTTCAGGAGGGAGACAGTTTCCTCTGGCAGAGGACAGCAACTGAACCAAGCGTTTGGTTCAAATATGTCTGTGATGAACCCACTTTAATTCTTTGATTAAAGATGTAATTACGTGTTCTGTTCAAATGCTGGTTTACGCGCTGTGTACTGACTGTGGTGTAGGCCTTCTAAGAAATCAATCCCCAGGAACTCTTGCTAGAGGATTCTGTATCCAGGGTAGGTGATGAAAGTTAGAGCTGTTACCAAGGGAACCAGCAGGGGAGCTTTAATGTATAAATCTCACAATTACATTTAAATTTTGTGTAACACCTGACCTCGGTTTTCCTTGAAGGAGGGGAGGAAAATGGAGGCAGAGTTACCCCAGGCAGACTAACAAGGTAGGCATGCGTTTCAGGGGTTGGCACTTCACCTGCAGTGTTTATATTTTGCTCTTTTAATACACAATTCTCATTTTCCTTTTAAAAAGTCCTGGATAAGCTCTACCTGCAGTGTCGCTGCCTTTCAGGCCCGCCTCTAAGTGGAGCTCCCTGGACTCAGCAGTTGAACTGCACACAGAGCTGTTCAGGCCGGCTGGTTGGCACAGTGTGGGGATTTTAATTTTTACCTGTGTCACTGTTACTTTCAAGGGTGGCAGTGACATTTTCTAAGTTGACAGTGGCATTCTCTGCATTCCTGTGCCCTGGTGCTAGATATGCTCAGGCCGACCTTTAGGAGATTGTTGCTGCTGTGAGTCACAGCGGCTTCCTGTGGTTCAGCCCGACACATGTTCTGTAGTCCCAGACTGGCAGACAGCATTCTGGAATTTCAGCCTTGACATGATTCACCTGTGAGCCACGCACAAGGATAAAATCCTCAACTGCTTCCCCTGAAAACCACAGAACTGCAGGTGGGCTGGATCTTCAGGGGCTGAGAAGTGGCACTGCCTTGCTTTTATAGAAGCAAGGCCCTGGGAGTGGAGGCTGCTGCTGGCTTCTAGAACACTCTATTTTATTCTCCCCTGAATTTCCACCCCTCTGCCTGTCAACTGTGGGAGGTGGGACAGTTCACTGGGACAACCTCTTGTCTTTTTCCCCGTGAGTCCCCAAAGACTGCCCTTGACCAACTGGATGGACCATATTCATATTTCTGTCCAGTTCTGCAGTAGTCCTGGGGTATGTTGGCTAGGGACTAAAGTTTACATCCACCCCAAATCCTTGTGCTCTAAGATGGCACAAGTTGAATGGGCAGGACAACTGTCCTTGTGACTCAGTGTCCTTGCTGCCTCCTCCCTTCTGACTCTGGTTTTCAAGAATAGCATTTCTGCCTTCATTTCTCAACTTAAGAGGATGTTGTAAAAGTTGGGTTTCTGCATTTGTGTACTCATTTAAAGGAGTTTTTTATGGGTGTGTTTAATTTAGGACCTTCATGTTGCCTGCCATTGTTCAGGGCAATCATACGAAAGATCCTTTTGACGTTCAGAAGCTGCTAACTGCCTCTTTGACCGCAAAAATGGGCTGCCCCAAATGTACACTTGGAATCAGCATTTATTCTGTCATTTTGGGCCTGTTTTACTCTAAGGAACTTGTGGTGTACTGGGAAATAAATGAATTCAGTGAAAAATCATTTCATAACAGGTGAACTAACCCATTAGAAGGACCTGACTGTAAGCTTAGCAGGAACGAGCCATCACGTAGTTTATGTAGTGGTTTTCAAATCTTTCTAAAGTGGGAGAACACATTTCTCATTGGAAATCTTATTTGGAACCTGTGTTAGTCTTTTTTTTGTCACTATAACAAAATATCTGAGTAATTAATTTATAAAGAGGAAAGATTTATTTTGACTTAGGGTTTCAGACATTCCAGTCCATGATCAGGATTTCCTGTATTTGAGTAGAAAATGCTGAAGGAGAATACTTAGGTTTGAGTTTGTGTTTTGTGAATTTCCCACTGTTGACAGTTCACCAGAAATAAGCGGAGACCATTATGATTTTATTTGGGCCAGTCTGCTAACATATTTTAAGAACATGGAAACTACTAATAAAGGAACTTACTCAATATTGGATGTTAAAGCAATATTCTACATATTTCTTATTTTAAAAATAGAGTTTTTGAGTCTTAGAATGACACAGGCATTAATAGATGTGTCTCCAGTATAGAAGGTAGAGAGGGTGAGTTCTTGAAAGTTGTGTAAGAAGAGCAGTAATCTTCTGTGTGTTGGGAGAGCAGATTCCTCTTCTCATCCACTGCTGGGTTCATGGCTGAGCAGATGGATGGAGTGAGACTTACAGGTGTATTTAGCGTGTTTTATGTGGCATGCAGACCGTCATAAAGAAACGAAGACCCAAAGGAACCGGTCAGCTCGTGCCTGGGTCTGATGGTGTCTGGGTGGTTGACAGCAGTGTGGTTAGGGAAAGGGGAGCTGATAGTGATAAACAGGGATCAGGGGGAGTGAGACCTGTTGGATCAGTCTTCTCTGGGTCTCTGTCTCCTCTCCTTTGGGTGCAGGTCTTAGGACCTGCCTCAGAGGAGCAGGCGGGGGAAGGTCAGAGACACCCTCTTGCTTCTGCTGTTTTCTCAGATGCTAAGCGGCCATGTTTGGGGAAGGGTGTTGTCAATTCCAGCATTTGCATAGTTCTTCAAAGATTTCCTATATTTATTTTTAATTCATTTTCACATTTCCAGCTATTTATCCTAAGTGTTTAACCTTACCTCCAGCCTCTCTTTTTTTGCGGGGGTGGTCAGATACCAGGGATTGAACTAAGGGACACTGGACCACTGAGCCACATCCCCAGCCCTATTTTGTATTTTATTTAGAGACAGGGTCTCACTGAGTTGCTTAGTGCCTACTGTTGCTGAGGCTGGCTGTGAACTTGAGATCCTCCTGCCTCAGTCTCTGAAACCCTTGTGATTTTAGGCGTGTGCCACTGCACCCAGCCCTCCAATCCCTCTTATCAGCTTTAGTATTTGATGGTCCATACTACGTTAATGTGACAGTGCACTAGGGACCCAAGGTCCAAACCAAACTAATGAATGAGCAAACAAAACCCCCAGGAGGCTCTCCTCTACCGTGTGCAAGTGCCCAGCTTTTCTATTTTATGATTAAGATTTCCTGTCGCAGGCATGGGGAGCACTTTTTCTACCTGAAGTCACCAGTGTTCAGGAATCATGGGTCAAGGTAAAGAAAAGCTTTCAGGGGAAAATATATTGTACTAATCTGCTTTAAAAAAACAAGAACAGGTAATAGAAGACTATTTAATAAATAATAAAAATAAAATTAAGAGCAGTTGAGAGTGAAAATAAAGAGGAGGAAAGAGAAAGGTCACAAAGTCACACACACATTCGCGCACACCCAGACTTACAGGAAATGAAGGAAAAAACTAAAGACTCAGGGTGAGAGAAAGAGGCAGCGTGGAACAGCCTGAACCCCCAGGAGTGTGTGTGAGGCTGGTGACAGGCTGGCAGGGAAGGCAAGTGGCACTAGAGAGCAAGAGGAGTGGGCAAGCATGCTGGATGGCAGAGGGCCCGTCCTGAAAGCCATCAACACTGAGCCAGCTACAGAAATCGCCCCCCAGGGTTCTGAACACCCACAGAAACAGGAGCTCGCTTTCACCTTGTGCCCAGCCTTGTTCTGTGTGCCTTGCCCTTAATGACTGTCTGTATTGAACTTCTGCCATGATCCCATTTCAGTGGTGAGGAAACAAAGACATTCCTGTGACCGGCACAACACAAAGCACCCGGTCAGTGGTGAGTTGAGATTTGAATCCAAGGAGTCGAGCCACACAGCTATGACATGTGACGTCACCCACAGAGGCCAGGCCTTCTCCCCACCCCTTCACTCCACCATGTAGAAGTGCAGGGTCCTAGTGGCAGACAAGACAGAGCACATGGAAGCTCCAGTGCTGAGCTCGCAAGGCTGACATCCTGGCCTTCTGTCTTGTCATGCACACAACTTGTACGAGGATTTTAAAGTAACCGGCACTGGTTTAATGTCTCTTAAAGGTATACAGATGGGGCCAGAATAAAGGAATTCACCCCTGTCAAATGCTTGCTTTTTAAAAAAAAAATGTTAGTTTGTCCTGGCATAAAGTTAAAGGGACAAAGTGAGTTTGTTAGAGGTAGTGGAAACTCGGCAGTAGTTTTTGCATCTGGAAATGTGTTCAAGGAGTGTCATGACTGCATTGTGCCTAGGATGGAGAAGGCACACAGGAGGTGTTGAATAATCGAAACACAAGACATAGCAGTTACCAGCACGGCATGGTAGTGCATGCCTATAATTCTAGCTACTCAATCCCAGGCTGAAGCAGGAGGATTGTAAATTCTGGGCCTGCCTGGACAACTTGGTGAGAGACCTTGTCGCAAAAAAAAGAAGACTGGGCATGTAGCTCAGTGGTAAAGTGCCCTGGGTTCAATCTCTATTACCCAATATAAATGAATGAATGAATGAATAAATAATAATACTTAGCAGTTATTAAGCAGAATGTTCTTCTGTGCAGTATTTTGCTAGTTATCTCATAAACTTCTCCAGGCAAGTGAGGTAGAGACTATGATTCCCGTTCCC